>CM053501.1:64554245-64610775 GCA_028627145.1 Eidolon dupreanum | reverse complement strand
GCTGATTCTATCGCCGATGAATGATAAGGAGACGTACCTAATGCTAAGTATGATATTAATAGTTAACATATATGTTTGTTATATGGTGCTCTATTCATTATCTAGTTGTTACAGTGATAACGGAGGTATTATTTTCTTCCCCATTTGTAGATGAGGAAAACTAAGGCACAGATGAAGCACACTTGTGGTCCTATACTGGTAAATGACAGAGCCAGAGTTTAGACCCACTAAGTCTCACCCTAGAGAGGCACCCTTAACCCTTAAATTATAGCCTCTCATCACATATATTTATATATGTACCTCTATATGTCTTTATCTAACTCCTTTTACATATTTGTACTTATATTTACATATGTTCATATAGTCAAGAGTATTCATTGGCTTTTGAACAAATTATAAAATGAGGATGAAAAGGAGGTCAACAGGGCGTCTCTTTGGAAGCTGTGATAAATAAACACCCAAGATGGCTATACAACTGCTTGGGTCTGAATTCTCATCTCCTTTTCTTTCTCCCACTCATTTCCATACCAATAGATAGTCTCCCACACATAGAATAAGAGAACCCTGGGCTTCTGAGTGCATTCAGGAAATAAGCAGCACTCACACCTGTTTAGGCTTATGTTTTCTGATAGCTTTAGAGGTACAGTGTGGCCCTAGGTCTTTGTTTTGAGTATGGTGGGTGGAGGGGACTTCTTACCAGCCAGGATGCATTGAAAGTCCATGGCAGCTGGCTAGAAACTACTTCAGTGTTTCCCATTAAAGACTAAACTAGTTTAGACCCCCAAATATTTCTAGAAATGCAGTGTTTGATGCTGTCATTTTTTCCATCCTATTGTTTCAGAGCTCTAATTTTTTCCCCAGAGCTCTAATTAAACAATGCCACATATAATGCTCCCCAAGTCTCTAACAAAGAGGTAACTTGAATGATTTAGGATGATCTAATTTTCTTTAAAAAGTGCTCACAAGTTTTTAAGACTTTCTTATTTACAGGCAGTAATTCCCAATGTGTAGACGATATTCCAAATGTATTCTTGGAGGCCTTGGGGACACATGCATGATTCTGCTTGGCAAAGGATTTATTACACATAGCTTGTGTCTATGTGGTTTTTCTTTGCTTTGTGAATAGAGTGCTCCCCTACACTAGTTTCCCTTTTTTTCTTTTTCTAATGAGAGCTTTATTGAGATTTACACATCATACAATTCACTCATTTAAAATACAATTGAATGCTTTTTAGTATATTCACCAACTTGCAGAACCATCACCACAATCAATTTTAGATCATCTTCATTACTCTGAAAGAAACCCTAGTTTCTAACACTATTCTCCAGTGAAATGAACCAGAGTGCCTTGGAAATACAACTGATTCTAGGACTGAGCAGAAAATATATTAGATGAACCTGTCACATAACGTAGTGCCAGGAAGTACAGAAGTACGAAAACAAAAACCAAAACAAACCAAAACAAGAAATCGAAACCCACCAAACATTATATTCATGGGAGCATGTCAAAGGAATTCTGGAGCCAGCTGAAAGAGCTCGCCACAGACTGGAATAATTCAAGCAACAAAATGAAGAAGTGTTGGATTATAACCCAAAGTATAAAATAAAATAAATATTCGTGAGTTCGTACTGATATAAATGATTCAATACATAAATAAATGAGAAGAAAAGACAAAGCTTTATTGTAAAAGAATTCCAAATAATTTATTAATATTGTCTATTGATAAGACATTGTCATCATACCTTCTCTTACTTTTTAAAGCATAGTTTCCTTTTTATCTCAAAGTCTTTGTTTGTTTAATCCAATATCTGTGCCCTATCACAGGCAGTTTCTGTTTCTTACTTTGCTCCTTGTGTATAGGTCATACTTTCTTTTTTCCTTCCATGTCTCTCAGTTTTTTGTTGAAAACTGGACAGCTTTTAGAAAATATAGCAACTGTGGACACCAATCTCCTTCCCATTTCTGAGGCTTCTTGTTGATGTTGTTTATTTAGCTGGCCCATTTTAGTGAAATCTGTTTCCCCCATAGCAGGAACCTTTTGATATCCCTTCTCAGAGGGTGGGACTTTGGTCTTGCACACTGTCACCCTGGGATGACAGCGTGTTTAAGCAGGGTTCTCTCTGACTGTCCCACTGCCCCCCTTCATCTCCTTTAGCTTTTCTGTTAAGGTAACTGTCTCACTTGGTATCCCATCCAGCTGATAGTTTCCTCTAATTGCTGGCTGTTTGCACTATTGTTTTTGACAATGCTTGGGGCATGAATCACTCCTCAGTAATTTGTGATCCTATTATATCCAACACCTTTTGCTGGGACTTATTTTGAGATTTGTTCTGACCCCAAGAAGGTTTTTCTTAGCTACCTCTTCCTCTTGTTCTCTCTGGTAAACTAGCTGGCCTGTAGTTTAATTCTTTGTACTCATGGAGTTACCAACTGCTGCTTAATTGCTTGCCACTAACATCTCCAGTGTTTTTGAGAGCATCCTTAGACTTAAACTTCCCTACATTCTGTTTCAAATAGTCAGTTCTTTTGAGAAGAGCTTCAGAACTCTCTGTTCTTGTGGTCTGCCTTACTCCTTGGCAAAAATCTCTGAGCCATTGCTCCATAGCTGGGAAGGGGGTGATGCCCACGCCTTATGAGCGGGGTGCTGGGCAGAGGCAGTAGCTTTTCGTCTTTTCAGTGTGTTTCTCCCGACATGGAATCTCCACTTTAAAAGCAAGCTGTGACAGGGTGACTGGGGCTTCAGTATTCTTGAACAATGCCTGAGGTAGGACCTCTCCCTTATGAGTGGAGGGTTAGGGGAAGGAAGGGGCAACCTCTTGGTTGTACTTGCCAGGAACTTACTCTCTGCAAGTCAGAGCTGAAGAGGATGAGAAATGCTGGTGGCCATTTCCTCTCAGTGAGATACTGTATCCTTTAACTGGACGATAAGGGGAGAGGAGCCCCCTTCTCCTTGGCCACATCTGCCCAGAGTGCAGCTTCCTCTCTTTGAGCTGTTGGGAGGTGGGAGGAGGGAGAGAATGGCTTGTGGCTCAGGTGCCACACTCTTGCATTCTTATCAAAATTTAGTAGAGTTTCTTGAATAAATATTTCTTTATTTGCTGTTTGTCCTTAGGATGATTTCCAGAGACTTTATATGAATGCTTTTAAAAATAGATTCTACTAGTTACGCTTGTTTTGCTGGCGGATGACTCCATGGCACGTTTCACACCACCATTCTGAAAATGGGGCTCCTCTTGTTTTCTTGCCCCAGATCTAAACCATTTGTGATTTTCATGAACTCCCTGGTGTTAACAGTCTGTCTGTCCATCTGATCTGAATCTAGATTTTCTGTATGACAGTCTTTAAGAAGATTGAACTGGAGTCAGTTTCTCTACAGAAAAAAAAGCAGTGGGACATCTGAGTGCAGGTTCTGTGTCTCCCCAGATCGCTCTGCTTCATCTGTACAATGCGACCAATGTGTCATGTTCAGTGATCAGATCTCCAGGCAATGAGCAGCAGTCAGGCTAAGAACTCAGTGATAGCAACCCGTCTGGCTGAGGTCACATGTCAAAGGGCTCTCCCCCACTCCCTCCGAATTAATGAACTAAATTCATGAGCCATTTTTTTTACAAGTTATAGAACATAGATGATTTTGTATATACATGACTAACTTTGTTGTTGTTGTCGTTAGTTATTCATAGGCTTACCAGGAAAAAAACCTTATATAAAAAAGTGAATAAATATGAATATAGGTATAGAGGCAGAGCTTCTTAACACACAAAGATTCAAGGCAGGTGGCAAGTATTGCAATGTTTCCCTTTCAAAAACAAATAAATCAGTTTAGATCCCCAGCATTTTCAAGAAGATAGAAGGTCTCTGATACTGTTTTTCTATTTTTTGTTTCAGTACTCTAATTAAAGAGTGCCACATCCATACTTTGTTATTCTCCAAGGACCCACAAAATTGGATGAGGTGAGGTAATACATTTTAAAAATGATATATGCACAAACGCATATACATACAGAGCACTTTGAAATAGTAATATCATAACATTTGAGATGAGGTTCAGGTAGCTTGCTTTCTTCAAAGTAAGCCAATTTAAAAGCAATCCAGAGACACAGCAAAATTTATAAAGGTTGTATGAAAATGACTAAATTTTGAAAAAAGTGTAAACATCAGGTAAAAATTTCACATGATACCAAATCTGTTTAGACAAAAAAAAAAATAATTAAATTGGTTGTTTGACTATAAGAATCGCAAGAAGGTGCATTCAGAATTCTCTCTTCTAATTAGTTACACTGGACAGCTTGAAAAATAGGGGCCTCTAACAGACAAAAGGGGAAAACAATGGTTCCTCATCTTCCTCCCACACACGCTGTTTCTTTGTAGCTTCAGGTGTAGCTAATCTTTTCCTTTTCATTCTTTGCAAAGCACTATGAGGATTAGTTTAAATCAGCAGATAGCCTGAGTTAAAGACAGAGCTTCTGCAGGCCCCTGCTGAATTATACAGTCAGCAGGGCAGAGGTTAATTAGGAGAGAACCAGAAGAACCACAGTTCAGATGGACTCAAATCTTCTGGTTAATTGCTGATAATGTTATCATTTTCAAGTTTAAGAGCAACTTTCTAGGAAGGCTTGTGATTGTTTCATGGGCTGGTTGCCACCTAGACCATTTATGTATATGAACTCAAAGGGCTGATTTTTTGTTACCTCTTTTGTCTTAAAGTGTTTGTCCTAAAGTAGTTTTCAAGTTAATGAATATGTCAGATCATGCTGTGAGGGCAATAGTTGTTAGTATTCCGGTGCTATACAGTTCATGGCAGTTTTATATATGGTTTTCCAGGAACACTGATGACAAACATTTGTGTTTCACAGAACCTATGTGCCTCTTCTTCCTGGTCAATCTTACCTCCTCTTCCTGCTCCTCCCCTGAGAAGAGGATCAAGTTTCAAGGAAATGGACACACTCAGTGCCCCTAGCCCCCTAATTTAAAAGAAAGAAAAGATTTTGCTGGAAACCAGTCTTAAGCCAACTTGATCAGGGACTTACTTTCTCCTGTCCCTTGATTTAGTGCCGTCTGTCCTTCATCATCTCTGTCTTGCTTAACTAGTTTTGCCAGTGAGCTTCTAAGAGATAGCATTAACCAATACGGGTTTTACTTCTCCTTTCCTCATGTCGCCCTTGCCGGGGATCTAAATAACTTGGCACAATAAGGACACAGAATGGAGAAACCAAAGAAACAATGGACCTGGAAATTCCTTGGCATAATGGAAAGACTGACCACACTTATAATGAGATATATGTGTGGTAATAATATGTCTAGTAGGATGTCTCCTATGGAATTTGTCAGATTCTTTTGGCCTCACTTGTCCCCTGAACCCTTAGTTCTTGGACTGGAAGCTGAGGGAAGAGACTGCATGCAGGGCTTCATGCCTACCCCTGTGTCATTGGCTCTTCCTCCACTTCTGATTCTATAAATGTCATGCCATTACAAGATCTGCTTCCCCACAATAGGTCTGCTGCCAAAGAGGCCAGGTGATCCAACCCAAAAATAAAGGGAGTGAACTCCCACGGGGTTCATTTTGATAAATGGAAAAGAGGAGGCAGGAGGGAGTCAGCAGCAGGACTTTCTCTCCGTTCCCCCCTCTGATGTATTGTTTTGAGGTATGATTTTTCATATAGTTTATCCAGAGATATCCTGTACCTGTCAAGCTTCTGGTTTTGTCATGTTTTGGTTTATTGTGACACAGCAGCCAATATAGTAATGCATGCCCTCATGTTCGCTTCCATCTTTCCCTCCCTTCCTTCACCTCACTCTTGCTTCCTGTGATTATACTTCTCAATGAAGCATGAATACTTACTTATATCTTGGCCCACAGTTTCAAGTATTCTGTCTCTTTACCTCTATATAAATGTTTTGGTGTTTGCCAAAGTATGTGATTCCTTTTTTTCTTCAGAAAATCTCAGAGATTGGAAGTATAAGACTAAAAAAGACAGTGATAGCTTTAATTCAGCTTTTAAATTTCTGTCTTTAATTTGCTGGCCCAGCTTTCTAATTAATTTTGATCCTCTGCCTTTGTGTTTTTCTTTCTTCTCTGCCTGACAAATTCTGACTTATCCTTCTAAGCCCAGCTAAATGTCATTTCCTGGGTGAAGCCTTTCTTGCCACTTCTGCCCATGCCTGCCATACTAGTCTGTGCTATCTAAAGCCAGATGTGATAGAGCCTGCATCTGTGCTTCCTAGAACACTGACATTGTGTTCTAGTCAGTTGTATACCATGAGTTTCCCTTCCTCTGCCAAATCTTACTGATTTTTCCCCCCAGGACTGGCCCAGAGAAGGTGTTTAACAATGTTTGCTGAATGAAGGTAGCTCAAGTTTTCCTTGTTTGCATCTACCATTGTTGCATCTATCTCAGTCCAGATAGGCCCGCCTCGCCCCTGAACAGGACAGTGGCCTCTTAGGCTCCCTACTGCAGTCCCCTCTGACAATGCAATCCTTATAACCAACAGGTTGCTCTTTTTAAAATGGCAGTCTCTCACCCCTAGATCTCCATCACCTATAGGAAAATAGATGAATAGCATAGAAATAGTATAGATGCATGAAGCCTAGATAGATAGTAACAGTACTTAATAAA
Source organism: Eidolon dupreanum (assembly GCA_028627145.1). Taxonomy (NCBI): domain Eukaryota; kingdom Metazoa; phylum Chordata; class Mammalia; order Chiroptera; family Pteropodidae; genus Eidolon; species Eidolon dupreanum. The sequence goes on along the minus strand of CM053501.1, from coordinate 64,604,160 downwards.
TGTTAGAAAAATCCTATCTGATATAAATGCCTTTGTCTGTATTCAAGGTCTACATCAACCTAACTCCTGTTTCCTCAACCACCCACCCACACAAACTCTCCATTCTGGTCAGCATTGGGTCTCCTGCCTAGCTTTAGACTGCTTAGCTGTCCCCTGCATTAGAGCAACTCAAGACATCACTGCACCTATCTAAATCCTGTCCATCATTCAGTCTCCTGCCTTCATAGATGCTAGTGAATAGTAAAATGCTATAACCAGACAGATTCCCCTTTATCTCACCTTTTGTAAGCATGAGAGATGTGCCATCCAATTTCTCAGGTTTGAGATCTGATCATTGCAGGCTTTTCTCATCACTTTCCTCAGTAACACTACCAGCTTTCTAGAAGCTGGAACCATGTTCAATACTTCTTCAATAATTCTCTTAGTGCCTGGGCCAGTAAAGCCTCAACAAATACTAGGTGATTGATTCAGTGCTACAAGAAATCAGTTTGACCAAACCTGGCAGAAGTTAATAATAAGCTACAGCCTGTTAGCTAGACAGCATCATTAGATTTTGATTTAAAAAAAAGAATTTTCTGTTATTTTTACTTATGTCAGCACAGAAGGAGAAAAACATGACACATACACTTTCTATACATCTAGGGAGAGACATACTACTATGTTATAATAGTTCATTAAAGCATTCTTCTGTTTCCTTTCCTAACATATGCTATGAATCTTCATAGCAGTAAGAGTACATTTTTTTCCAATTAATTTTTCTCTTTTGCTTTACGGGCAGTCAGTTTTTCTAATAGCCATTTTTCTAAGTCAAACACTTTAATTAAAGTTGGAATGAAAAATCTGATTAAAATCTAAATTGCCTCAAGGAGCTGTGATCTTTTGGTCTGTTCTTTGTCCTTACATAATTTATGTTCCAAATTGCTACATTAGGACTTTCAGTCCATTTTCCTTACCTAAGGGGTTTTAGAAGGTCTGGATCTTTGAACCAAATAATCCTAATTTGGGAGCAATTGAATACCCAACATCAAGACTAGCAATAGGTTATAGAGTGATTTTCAAAAACGATTTAATTTTGGAGCAATTCCAAAAGACAGGCACACAATTTATTTCCTGTTGGTTGCCTTTTCTATCCTAACTTGTTATTTAAGTAAATTAAATACTCTTCCTAAAACGAATTCTAGTTAATAGATGCTCTGCCACAATCCAGAAGAAACTAATTAATTTTGAATATATGAGTATTCAGCAAGAAAAAAGGTGACGTGGCTTGCCTGAGCTTACCTTTTTCTATTTTCCAAAAACTTTTATGATGATACATTTTTAAAGGTAGGATCTGAAAACCTAGAAAAATTAATGTTGGGTTAAAAAAAAACCCATAAAACAAACAAAATAAAAAACACAAAATGAAAAACCCAAGAAAATAAAAAATCAAAAACCTGAACTACAGATTAAACTAATGAATCTGATTCTCTGTGTCTCAGGTGGATGAATTAATAATTTCATAAAAAATGTATAAGACCATCAGGGAAATCTGAATTAGAACAAAGGCTGAGAGAACAAAGGCAACAAAAATGGGGAGCATTTATGAGAAAGAAATTGAAGTTACTGGGGCATCTTATTTTTCAGGCTCAGCTTGTCAGGGTCATGCAGAGTAGCTAGCCCTATTGCTGTTCTCTGCAGATTGAAATTGGCTGCCGTGGGCAAAGGTCACCCCATGGTATCAATTACTTGCTGCTACCTGGAAATTTTAATTTCATGCCCTGCAATAGATCTGCTTTCTTCTCTAGCATGAATGGCAACTGTCCCCAATTGATAACAAGAATAACTCATTTCCTCAGCATCATTAGACTCTAGACATTTCTCCATTCATAAAAGTATCTGCAGATTGCTGGCATAGTCAAAAGATCTACTATATACTGAATGAATGGAATAAAAACTGTATTTGCCCTATTCTTAACCTTTTAAGATGTTGTTTGGTTTCTGATCTGTAGTGGGGTGAGTCTAAGCTCTTGTGTACAATTTATATTTAGATTAACAGAGGTTTCTCCATGGAATTCCTCAAGGACAGGAATGTCTAGGGATGTTTGCAAACATAAAGTGTCTGTATTTCCAAACAACGGGAAATCTAGTTGAAGGAAAATTTGTACTGGGCTTGTTTTTGCCTGGAAATATTGTTAAAGGTCTATAAATAATCTTTTCCTCTTCCCCTTTCCAAATCACAGTCTTTGGAAAGATGAGGTAAAGAACTGTTTTGATAATGAGATTGATTAGGAAGTTGAGAGGAATATTTAAAACAAACCAAAGTACAAAGAACAAACCCTTTCCATTCGATCTGCTCCATTGTTGACCTGTGTGAAATCTAGAAGAGTGACAATGCACAATTGTCAGAAATCCTTGATAGTACATGACCAGAGGAAATATTTTTAAAAGGATCATATATATGCTCCTCATTTTTTTTTTTTTACCTTTGTTCCTTTGGCTGTAATTTTGATTTAAAAGGTTTCTAATAAATTCATTAGCATTGTGAAGAGAGAATAAAATTTTAGCTCAATTAAATAGCAATGTAAATTCTATAATATCAAAAAACAATTTTTAAGCAAAGATAAAAATTTATAGATATAGATTGGTGTTTCTTACAGAGTATTTGTACTGGCGTGTTTGTGCACACACGCGACATACATGACACCCTAACCGTGCAGTTGTGAATGGAAGGAAGCTTGCCTGTAATAGTTTTTGGAGAACACTAAATGAACCTCACATGCAACTTCTTCCTTTCCAAGTCACCCTGCCAATTCTCATTAATAAAACCAAACCTGCCCTGGTCATAAAAGCATGTAAAGGAGAAAAAACCATAGGGCTTAAGGTGTTAGGAATCTCAGTGGGTGGGGAAATGATGGGGGAAGTGAGAGAAGATGAAGAGGTGGGTGAGAATTGTTTCTTCTCTGGCCTTTAGTTACAGGAGCAGTGTCCCATCTGAGAAAAGCTGCTGTTGTCAGAGGAAGCGGCAAATGTTTCCTGCTGAGGGTCAGGGGTCTTCAATTTATTCCATCCTTTTTGATACAAAAGACCATACTCTACTCCTCCTTCTCCCCATGCTAAGAAATAAATGAACTAACCAATCATGTGTTGCTTTTGACTGATTAACCACTATTATGGCTATTTAAATGATTTTTAAAATGCAAGTTGAGTAAAAAAAAATACTCTCAGAACAAAAGACTTTTAAAAAAGAAGTGAAGGAAAATTATCTATTTTGGTTCTTTAGAACTACACAAAGGAAAAGAAAATAAAGATTTTCCAATGTAGCTCCCTTGTTATGCAAAATGAAAAATTGGAACTCAAAAAGCAAAGTGACTGGCCCTAGTTCACACAGCTTCTTGAATTCAGAAATGTTATTAAAATCCATGGTTTTTAAATTTGGGAAAATTTAAACATCAAAATAAGTGATCATTGAATAAAATAAAAAATTTTGATTCTATATTGATATGAATAAACAAACAAATAAATAGGGAAGAAGGGAAAGTTTTCTTCTTTAATTAGAATGACAGCAAATAAATACAAACAAAATAATTGATTTATAAAATTGTAAATGGATGCCAAAAATAGAAGATGGAAGTCAATTCCTGAAATACTATTTTAAACATTCCCATAATAAAACATTCACCCTACTTCTGATCTTGGTTTTTCAGGATCTTGTTTCAGGCCTGTCAATCTGTATACCTGCTTGGGCTTGACAATAATATATTTCAGTGTAAAATAATAAATAAGTCTTCTATCTTCAGTATAAAATTATAAAATAGGCCTTTACATCAGCTAGGTAAAAAAATTGAGGCACAGAGAGGTACTACACATTTTCAAGAATTCTCTTCATAACCCTTCTTAAGTTATCACCATCAAAGTAAGACATCGCCATGGGCAGGGCACCACCTGGACTTCTTGCCAGTGAGGCTGACCTGCTTCACAAAAGGTCTGAGCCTGTTAACAATGATTTCAGCTTTATTTTATCTTTCTTTCGGAGAAAGTCTGAGTGTAATGGAAGTCTCGATCTCATCTTGGATGCTTGTTTTCCTTCTACCCACCCGTGATTCCCCTGATTCTCATCCTCTCAACCAGATGGGCTGAGATGCTCCTTCCTTCAATGCTATTTTAAGAACTCATGAGAGTATAGACCATGTCTGATTCATCTTTGAATTTCCCGGAGTCAATACAAAGTAACAGGCAAGATCTTGGTCTCTGGAGTCAGACTGTCTAATGTGGGGTACCTGACCTAGTGCTTCTTCTAACTTCCCTCAGCCTACATTCTCTCACCTATGAAAAGGGGATAGTTTGCCTCATAGGTTGTTGGGAAGAGTATGGGATTACATATGTAAAATGTTAGCATAAAGCTGCCACTTAACAACAGACATTAAATATCAGTATCTAGTTAGTAGTGGTTGGTGCATGGAACACAGTTACTCAAAGAAATGTGAACTGAATGAATGAATGAATGAATGATAAGAGATGCAGCCAAGCCTATGAACTGAAGTCACAAGTAGAGCTCCAAAGCCACAAAATGGGTTCAATGAACACACAAAGACATTTACTAAATGTGACTGAAAAAGAAGGAGGAATTCTGGTGACTACCACAGATGGGTGAATGAATCGCTGGGCTTCCTGAGATTTTCAGCATCTCCTTTGCCAATGGAAACTTTCTTTAGAAAACCCCTGGTTAAGATCCAGCCTCTTTGTATGACAGAATTCATGTGTGAGGAAGGGACATTAGAAATCGTGGAATATGCTCCTCTTCACTTTAGAAGTGGGAAATTTAGACCCAGAGGGCTAAAGAGGTTTCTCAGGGTTAAGGGATAATATTCTTCCATTCTGCCATCTGCATTAAAGAGTCAGTGCTACAATGATTGGTGGTGGGGCTAGAAGCACACAGCAAGAAGTGTCTTCATCTATAAGGGCTGAGGTTAATTACAAAGTTTTCAGGCTCTTTTTGGCAGGGAGGAGGGTTCTTAAAAGGACTCCTTCAGCACATATGCACTGGCATATGTCACTGTGACAGATAGACACATCTTAAAACAAACCTCACAAATACAATTCAAAACAAACTGAGTCTGTAAGAACTGGTTTCTTGCATTAGCTCATCAAATCTATCTCCTCGTCAAGAAGAACTGAATTTCCAGGTAGAAGACAAAATACTTGAGCCTTTCCAGAAGGCCATGTGAATTTCACTTCTTCCCTTTCCAGAACTGATAAGATCTCAAATAACCACGTCAGCCTGGCTCACAAGAGGAGCTAGGCCTTGCTTCGTTAAGAGGCTGGTAGTTGTTAGTGGGAGCCTGAGATCCCTGAACGGAGAGATTTTCAACTACGTGGTTGTATTTTTGTTTGGTTTTACATCAAGCTCTCTTACCTCACCGGCTTGTTATGTAGACCAAATGAGATGTGTTTAACAGTGAGTTTAAAACCACTGCAAAGCTCTATACAGATGTGATTTCTCCTCATTCTTCAGGACATTGTTAATATGCAATCCTTAACCTCAAAAAGCTCTCGGTTTGGATGAATTTATGTTGTATATATTTCTATGCTTTCATGTGTGTGATTCTGAGAAAATCAGCTTGAGTGATAGCTCTTGGACATGAGAGAGAGAAGACTGGGAATAGGGCACTAGGCACAGGAGCTTGGCGGTTAGTTTCGCAGTTACCTGTGTGCTCGTCTCCCATGCCTAGGGCACATTAGCACTATTGTCCAAGTCTGCCACCTTCTGATCCCACTTGTCCGTGAGATGGTTCCTGTTAAATGTCCCTCCAATATTTTGGTCTATGTCAATGAGTGTTGCTACTCCTCTGTATCTATCTCCCAGTGGGAACCACCTTCTTCCTTGGCCTAGTCACACCCTGGGCACTATGTGTACAACATAGTTGCACACCAGGTTTTCTCTTACTTCTCATCTGTATCACACTCGGTTGAAGCATTCACAGCAAGACTGCCCGAGCCCGTAATTTTCCAGAGTTTTAGAGCAAGATGACATTTTTGTTTCCTGCCCACACTGTTCTCTGTTGAGTTCCACATTGAGACTAATGATGCTACACCAGGAGCAAAACTAAGGGAGGGTCTCTATGTGCACAGAATTATTCTTTCCTTATCAAAGCCGAGGCTTTTCTTTAGGTCCCACTGGCTGTACTTAGCTTCTCTCCTCAAGGCTTCTCTCTCTCCAGAAACTCAGCCTCCTATGGTCTGTGCTATGGACTAAATGCTTGTGTCTCCCCAGATTCACGTATTCAACTCCTAGCCCTTCCCCCCTCCCCCATGTAATGGTATTAGAAGGTGGGGCCTCCAGGAGGTGATTAGGTCATGCATGAGGGTGGAGCCTTGATGAATGGGATTAGTGTCCTTATAAAAGAGACTCCAGGAAGTTCATTCGCCTCTTTCTGCCACATGAGTATACAAGGAGACATACAAAGTCTACAACCTAGAAGTGGATCCTTATCTAAACCTGATAGTGCTGGCACCCTGATCTTAGACTGCCAGCCTCCAGAACAAAGAGAAATAAATGTCTGTTGTTTAAGCCACTTTGTGCATAGTATCATTATAGCAGCCTAAACAGACTAAGGCTGTCTGTTCTACCAGCTTCCCCACCCTCCACATGTCCCCAGAAATGTCTGTATCCCATTTAGATTTTATCTCCCTCTTCGCTTGTCCCACCTTTTAAAACTCTCCTTGCTTTTCTAACATTCATTCATTCCATAGATTTATTTGAAGAGTATTTACTGTATGAAATGTTTCTCAAGCTGTAAAATGAAATTGTATTCCAACTCCAAGCAGTGCTGAAAACGTTCTGTAACTTAAAACCCTATAACTAGAAGCATTAGCCTTATGGAAAATTGAGGGACTTGTAACTATAATTTATCATGTATATTCAGTTTTAAGAGATGATTTAAACCCAAACTCTGAAATAGATTTAAAGGGTTTTATTAAAAATATTTACTCAAAAATTACACCTCAATGAAACTGCAGTATATATCATTTTACATTTCTAAATCACAAAGTAAATAATTTGTGAATACTTACCTAGTTTTCCTGGAGGTAACCTCTGGAAGGAACTGGAGGCATGCAGAAGCTGGAATGGAGAGTGGTTCTGGGGTGTTCTGAGGGTGGCTGGGTTGGTGGGAAAAAAGAATGGGCCCCTTATTTTCTCTCTTTTAACTTCCTCTGTCCTCCACCCCCTTAGCCTCTCTAGTTCTCTATGACAGTCTTAATCTATCTATATCTGCCCACAAAATATCTCCACTTGTGTGTAGTAGGTGGAACAGGGCTCTGGAAGGTAGGGAAGTATTCAGAGAGGAAGAAAGAAGACATTCAACACAAATTCCATCGATTTTAAAAGTTGTTCCATACTCTCTTCTCCATTAGAGAGCAGATCACTTGCTGACCCCACAGCTCCTTGTTTCCCCGGAGAGTCTGATGTGGAAAGAAGAAAAGGAAGGGAGTGGGAGCATAGCTATCCTCCCCACCCCCACATTGTCTTTCCTTTCAAAGTTCTTTCCTTGCCCACTCCAGTCTACTTCTCATTTCACCTTTTGGAGATTCAGGCAGCAACTAATCCCCCCACTCAAGCAAGCACCTTTCCAGAGAGTCATTGTTTTTTTTTTTGATTTACTGAACTCAGATCAACGGATTTCCTGTGCACGGGGTAAATTCAGTAGGGATGAGATTGTGTTTGAAGAGTGAACAGGTCAGTTTTGGGCTGTGGTGTTTTGCGAGAGAGATGTGGAGGAGCTGCTGGGGTTAAGGTCAGCAGAGGTGAGCATGAGAGCTCTGGGTCTTGGGAAGCTTTTTCTGACTCTCCTAGTTCTGGGTTAGGTGTCCCTTCTACATGCTCCAAGAGGGCCTCCTTCTTGTTGCTAGCTAGCACTTGTCCCACTGCCTGGTCCCTGTATGACCCTCCTATGACACTGAAACTTCCTGATGGTACAGACTGCATCGTGGGCAGCATAGTATCTCTAGCCCTTACTCCCAGAACTTGCCCAATAAGGTTGCTTACCTATGAAAATGAAGCAGGCTGCCATATTGGATAGGTCACTGAACTGAGACTTAAAACACATGGGGAATTCCTGTGCTATCATTTATTAGTGGAACCAGATAGTCTAAACCTGCTTTTTCCAAAAAAAAAAAAAAGCAAAATAGGTTCAATTTATCCATTCTACTAATGAAATAATGGAGCACAATGAAATGTAAAGGGGCTTTATAGACAGTACAGTGCTAGTCACATGTAAGATATTATTATCCAGATGAAGCTTGAACAAAGAAAAGTATGATCCTGGCCATTCTATGTAAAGCAAGTTCACGTACTCATAGGGTAGGCTTTTGTAATACTAGCTCTCTAGCCTCAAAGTAAAAGTATAAAAATGAATAAAATTACAATAATAAACAATTATGGTATAATACTACTTTAACATTTTGTGAATATTATATTTACTATGTGTCAGAAAATTATGCTAATCATTTGGCATGCATGACCTTATTTAAAACTGTGCAATCATATAAAGTAGATACTATTATTACCTTCATTTCTCTGAGGCTTAGAGGGTCATGCAAACTACAGTGGGCCAGAATTCGAACAAGATCTATTTGACTCTGGAGCCTAGCTCTAAGCCAAACCACTAAGAACTAGTTTGATCTTCCTTAGAAAGGAGGTCTTAGCTAAAGATAGGGAACTGTACGTTTGAGTCTTGCTACCTGTAAAATTGCAGCACCGTTGTATTTCTCAAAGAACTGTAAGGAATGATTGTTTCCCAAATATCAAGGGCACCCCCGGGAGGATGTGGAGTGTGTGGGAGAGTGGGAGTGGCTCACAGGCAAGGCCAGACAACATTGTGTCCCTTGCTTTCGCTAACATTTCTGTTTGTTTTTGTTTTGGGGAGACTCTTCTAAGGCCTTGGGGGGATTCCATTTTCCACAGAAGATTTGCATAGGCTCCAACCCAGTGTTCCAGAGAGGTCCTCATTAGGAAAACTTTTAAATTAACTTCTATACTTAGGGTGTCCTCAACCATGCAGATGGTGTCAATTCAACCTCTGAACCCAGAGAATGACAAGCACAAGGCTGCAAATTTTCCCAGAAATCTTTTTTTTCACCTTTAAAACCCGAATCAAGTCCCGCATATTTCCTTGTCATCTCCCTTTGCAAATACACTATGTTCCCCCTTAATCTACACTTTGACTTTAGAAGTCCCAGATTTTGACAGGAATCTCAGTTCCACCTCCCTCCCTGACATAGATCCTGTCCCCTGCATCGTTGTTAAAACCCAAGGGCACCAAAAATCATACAACAGCCTCAGCACCACCTGCCTGACACCTGCTCTGGGGCTAGCCCCTCTTCATTTTTGGCCCCTAGGGGTTTCCTTGCCTTTCTTGTTTGTTATATTTTCCCAGAATTTCTAGGTATTTTGTAGTAGAAGGGGTTTTCAGAATATGTAGTCTGCTCCATTGGCAGAAACAGAACCCCCACCAATATTTTTACGCAAGTGAAATCTGGTTAATAACTAACACGAGAAGAAAAACAAAAAAAGCCTGCCTGCAGAATGGATCAGTGGCCCTACTCTTCAAATCAGAAGTCAGGAAAAAGAACTACGAATTTATGAGTCGAGGGATGGAGCATTAAAAATAAGCTCTGGTGTAGAAGATCCATGAATATAGGGGAGACAGGCACCGTTGCCAGCAGGGCTTATCATGACCCCTGGCTAAGGAGACCGTGTCTTCAGAGACCAGCTCAAGAGTGAAACTGCCGCCACCTTCCCAGAGCCGCCTCTCTGAGTCACCATCAGTCAGCCTCCAAGGAGGAGGGCAGGGTGGGGGCAGGCAACAATCCCTGTCTCCCTGCCCTGGGGAAGGTCTTTGCCATGGCCTTGAGTACCTCCAAGGACAGGCTCTGCAAAACACATTATGTGTTCAAATGATAAGCTTTCTTGCCACTTTCTTTTCTTATAATAGGCTGGGAAAGAACTCAGAGAAATTGGCTCTTGTCATAGGACACAAAAATTGAGCACTTGAGCCAAGCATCCAGCTTTTTGGTCATGTTGCTAAACGTAAGGTAGCAGTGAATGTTCTCAACTGAATCATGTCCATCAGTCAATCCCAGGTGTATTCCTAAACAAGCAGGTGGACTGACTTGGGGAGGCTTGCTGGTGGCAGCAGTAGTGGGGTGGTTGGGTGGGGAAGTGGGTGGTGAAGAAGGGGAGCTGCCTTGTTCACCGTTCACTGCCTTCGGACGCACTGCTGACCTGTGCTTCCTTTACCTTCCTCTTACACATGGTCACACATGAAGCTCACTTGTCTCAGTGAACTCTTCTTATTACTTCCCCCACTGGTTTTTCATCTTTATTATTAAATCAGGGACACACTTGACATGCTTATTGTATAAGAATCATCTCATTTGAATTCTTTGGCCAGAGGAGAAGAAATGCCCCCCACAAAATTAGCTCCAGATGAGTGGCACTGGTGGCGTGTGCCATGTCAGACACACTTCAACAGTTGAGAACAAATCCATATTTATTCTGGAGATGGGAAACTTGGGGCCTCAACAGGAAGATGCTCTTAGAGTTTATGTTCCCTGCCCGCCCCGCCCCCACCCCCACCACCCTTTAAGGCTATCAAAGATTTTTAGCCATTGCAGAATCTACTTTGTATTTTAAATCCTAGTCCTTTGGTTAATTTTAAGACCAGAAGTGTTTTTCTCTCCTCTCACCCCTCAATTCAAAGGTCTGGTGATATGCTCAGGATCACACTGATCACCTGAGGCAGAGACTCCAATTCCTAGAGCAGTTTTCTTTCCCCTGTATTCTCAGCGCTTCCCATAAGATGGTAACAGAGGAGATGGGCCCCAAAGTAATGGAAGGAGTGCTTGTGGGGCCTGTTGTGCCCCACAGTATAAATACTTACTGAGTGGAGATGCCAAGCAGACCACATCCTGGGCTCTGTTTTTAAATCTTCAGCCTAACATATGCCATGTCTGGTGAGGAGCTTAAGGAAACAAACACTTGCTTTTGATTCTTTTATAGAATCAAATCACTCAGGCTGCTTGTAAAGAGGGGACTATCATTTTTTATGCTTGTAACTTCTCTAACTTTTGTTCCCTTCTCTGCTTCAAAGGATGTCATAACAACAAGCCCCATACCTACAGGTGCCAAGGAACCTCATGTTAACTTTCCTGGACAAATAACCTTAGAACAGATTCTCCTTTGAACTCAGGTCAGAGAAATCTAACTCTCCTGGGAAGTACAAAATGCAAAACATCTTGACAGTCTTTGTGACCATTATGATATTGGAAACTCCTCATTTTTTTTAAATCTTTCTCTGGAAAGAGGGACTTCTCAATCTTAGAGAAAGCCTTGTTGTAGATATCTGACAATTTTGCCTTTCCAGCACCCGGTTCCCCTAAGAGATGTCAGAGGCAGGGCTTGCCTCTCATCTCAAAGCAGAAGCAGGTCTGATAGTGCCTCTCTTGACAACCTGGCTGGCTGGCCTGTGGAGTTGGATGCAATTGTTCTGTCAGAACCCGCAGCATTAAGAGTTGTTCAATGCTGGAGATTTGTAGGAGCAGCTGCTGTGACATATAGACCCTTTTGTGACATGACCTTGGCTAAGTCTCTAGCACCTTGCCTCCCTTGGCACCTGTACATTGCCTAAGACTATTTCCCCATGAGGCCTTCTCTTCAATTTTGCAAGTTATTCAATCTCCTTCCAATAAATTCCTTTTCTGCTTGTTAGATAGAAATAACTTCTGTTGTTTGCAACCATAGATCTTGAGTAGCCCAGCTTCCCTGAAAGTTGTCTCAGTAGATGGGTGAGCATCTGAGGAGTGAGCTATGCTCATGGTATTTTATTAAAAGAGAGTGAGAACATGAGAGCCTCATAACTGAGGCCTGAAGGACTTTTACTTCTCCAGCTGCTAGCAGTGGGGGTAGGAAAGGAGGTCGTTTAAAGTCAATAGGAGGTGTTGGTCTATGATAAGTCACCCATGTGACTTTGCTACAGCTCATACACCCCTAACTTAAAAACAGGTATTGACAGGCATCCTGTGGATTTATTTTTCCAGCTCTGCCCTCCCTCTCTCTCTGGCTCCCTTTTCCAGCCAAAAGTCAGGCCCCACAGCTGGATAAAATAAAATGGTTATATTGGGAGGCTTTAAAATTAGCATGGTTCAGTATGTTTTAAAGTTGGGGCCATTCCCTGAGTAGAGAATGGAGGCTTTTCTCACTTTCTCTGACAGCTGCTGTGGATAAAGTCAGGAGCTGTCTGCTCCAAGGGTTCCCCCAACCCAGCCCTAACACTCCCTTCCCTCAATCCTCCAAATCCAGTCACCACTACACTGCCATGTACCACAGTGAGACAACCTCAGCCCATCAATGGCACATTATCATGTGGCTTTCCATTTTTTCTTAATAATCTTATACCTTTGCTCTTCCAAAGTTGAGGATAAATTATTTAACAAGTCTCCAGGGATTGACTTTATGAGAACTTAAAGCTAGTACCCATCTGCTGTAGGTTAGGGTGAGCCAAATGCTGAAAGTTAATCCGTCTTGTTCCACTCTGGAAAACACCCAGCCATGCACACACACATGCAATCACACACGTGAGCAATCACAAACCTACACACCCTACAATAGCACCTCCCAAACCACATGGCCCAAGCAGTAAAACATCAAGGCTTGAATCACCCTACCCAGGCCAATAAAAACTTAACTTTGCGCCCTCATATAGTTGAGCTTGTGCTTGCAAAGTAGCCCCCACATGCCTGGCTCTGTGACTGAAACACTGTCATGCCTTTCAGATGAAGGAATAGGTTATATTTAAATATTTAAACATTCATATGCACCTATACTTTTGTGACACATGCATTGGAGAGTGCATGCGGGGGATATCAGAGATAAAAGGGAGCATACATGATATATATAACACATATACATCATATTGTATAATTTTATCATTTATTAATTCTATCACATTTTACTTAATCTAAATTTAAGTGGCAGAAGTCGGTTAATGCAATAGTTTTTAATCTTTCACAAAAGAAGTGGGTTTGAAACTAGGCTCTGCCACGTTCTTATCGGATGACCTTGTTAAGTCAGAGTTCAGTTTCTTTATCTGTAAAATAAGGATTAAAAATAGTATCTGCCTCATAGTATTATTGTGATAACTAAATGAAATATCAAATGAAGTCTTAGCACAGAGTCTGGCAAACAGAAAATACTATTATTAGCTAGGAAAATGGTAGCTGTTATTGCTATTATTATTACTGTTATTATTCACCCCTGAATGAATTCTATGAAATTGCATTTATGAATTAGTAATGCACTCACTCTCCCTATCTTTTAGTTTTCCAAAACATTAATATCACCCATCAAAACTTCTCATCTGAGAAATTAGTTGCTGTAACTTCAGTAAAAGGTAAAGTCCATTCTAATTAAGTTTAAGCCAAGCAGCCTATTGTCAATGATTAATAACCATTAGAATTTTAAAAATATTTTTGATATGACTATTTATGTAGAACTGGCCTAATGTAATTTCTGTTTTTTTTTTTTTTTAAAAGAAGGAATTAATATCCAAAAAGGAGGACTTATATTAGGCCATAAAACAGAAACAGGAACAGAGGCCTCCAACCATGAGGCCCACTTCAGTTTACTTCATCCTATATCCAACTAAGAACTTAGGGCTCAATTTAAAGCTACTAATTGGTATATTTACAGGCCATGTCCTAAATCAGGAATTATGATGCAAACCTGTTGCATTATATGCCCATCAAGTCAACCCTATTCCACCCTAGCCTTTTTATGGAACCATTCCCCTCTGCCCCATTTTTGTTTGTCCTCCATCATGGCTTTTGGTGTCTGTGTTCATAGGATATGAAAAAATCCCTGGCAACAGGCCCAGGAACAGGCATCAGGTTCAGGCTGGGCTAATAGGAATATCTCTTCTGAGGAACAGAGAATGAAGTGGGGAGAGAGTTAGTCTTTCTAGGTGGATACATACTATTATTGGTTATGTTTTCAGTGATGTTGTCCACAGAAGCAGAGAAAGCCAGGGTATAAAAGGAGAGAAGAAAGCGGGCTCACCATGAGGAAGAGATAGAAGAGTCAGAATTTTTATGGTTTTCATACCTCAAATTCTAATTTATTTTAGGTTCTGCTGCATGATTACCCTTGGGTTTTTAGAAACATTGTTGGATAAATGCTTTCCTAGTTTAAGCTAGCTTGAGTCATTCTCCAACTCACTGCACACCCACCATGGTTACGTTCCAGGAAGTGGGAGCACTGGGGAACCCACACTGATGCTCATGAGAGCATCATCCCTATGAAGAGAAACTCCCTGATCATTGGTAATGGCTCTTCCATGCTTCAGCCCTCTTGAAGGCATGGCATGCCTCTGGCCGTGGTCTCTGAAGTTATCAGGTTTACCATGGTCCGTTAGATCCCCCAACTACTGTGATATTACCCTTGAAAATGTCTACGAATGTCTGTCAGACTCCAACAGCCTTCTGCTCTTTCTTTCTATTTCTACCACCACTACCTTGAAGGTACCTTGGGTTTCCATAAAACTTACATTTTGTCATCCAATAGAATACTCTTTGCTTCCACTTAGCAGCTATGGCGCTAGCCCTTGTGCCTCTGTCAGCTGTCTGGGATCAAAATTGTTCCTCCAGAACATGAGGTGAATGGCTGAAAGGGAGATCATCTAAGCAACATGCACGACAGACACTCTCAACCAAGGAGCGCAAGGGAGAGCAGCACATCTTCATCACGGAGAGCAAGTAGAGGTCTATGCTGTAGGTTTTGCCTAGTTGTGCAGGTTATTCTGGTCCTTAGAACACAGGGAAAATATATTTCAACAATTACTAAAATGGAGAGTTAAATGCGAATATATAAATAAGTGTTTGTGTATGTATATGTTTTAAGGGAAATATTTCAGAAGCAAATATCATTTTAGCAAATCAGCCCTGTGCAGAGTGTAAGAAAATATATACATTGTCAGTCCAAAGCACATTTACTTATGCAGGAGCTGAGAAAGATTTTTAAAAGCAATGAGAAACATCTGGACTTATTTTTTCGGCAAATATTTCTTGATTGCCTACAATGTGCTATGTAGCAATGCCTAAAATAAATAAAATCCCTTGCCATTATGGAGCTTCTTTCTATCTGTAGGCATGAAAGCCCTGATGGAAATGCTAGCAATGGAAACTACCAATAAAAATATCTATTCAGTACCTTTTATTCCAACATATTGTTTTAATGTGGTTTTATAACTGATTTCTGTTCTGCCAGACGATGGGCTCCATAAGAGAAGGGACTGTATCTTTTCATTTGTCATTATATCTCCAGTGCCTGATCCATAGTCAGTCTCAGTAAATATTTGATGATTAAATAGATGTATAATCCCCTCCCAAATAAATCCTGTGAGTTTGGTATTATTATGCCCATTAACAGATGGTAATGAGGGTCAGAAAGGTTATGTAATGTGGCCCAAATCACACTGCAAAAAGAGCAAGGATTCAAATTCATTTGGTTTTCCATTAAAACAAAATGCTACGTCTGCATGCATCAGTTGGATGAAAGTTTTCTTGGAGCTCAGATCACTCTAAGCTGGGCCTGTAGGGATGAACCTTAGGACTTTCAGTACCTAGGATACTGTTCTGTGTTAACAGGGGAAATTGATCCCTAATAAAAGTGTTACTTGCATGTTCCAAGCTTCACCAACCCAGCCAGGGACTACCAATGAGCTATGGTTAACATTAATGACCCAAAGCCCCTGTTCTACTCTAGTGTGTATCCTCTTTAGCATCTCTTTCCTTAAATAAATCCAACTACCACTCCCATTTACTCCACTTCCACCATTCATGCACAAATACTTCTTTAAATTTTTAAAATTCAGTTTATGCAGGTCTCAGACCCATTTGTGAATCAGTCTACAGCCACTATGGGTCATCTATAGCTTTAATTTTCTGCTACCACTTTTCATTGTCAACCTCTGATGTACAGGAAGCTACTGGGGGCAACACACTGTTGCTGCCTTTTGGGAAAATAAAAATGATGACTCTCATTTCTCCCAAAGTTTCCATCCCTGAGGGCTCCAGACCAAGCTACTTTCTGTGAAGAGATCAGGAGAATGACCCCACGGCCAAGCTAGTCATGTTACCTGACCCTGAGGGGGCACCAGTGTGCCTTGAGTCTCACAGTCTCTCCTTCCTGTCCAGCCAAACACTCTCTCCCTATGAGCCCACATCAGGCAGAGGAAGCCAGGAGTGCAGAGGCCCACACACATGTTCAGGAGGCAGAGTACACGGTGTTCTTTGCAGAAACCCCCGAGTTGTTGGTCTATTAAGCTCAGAATAACTAGGTATGGTACTCTGTTTTGCTAAATGCTGTATCATCTTGTATTCTCATTCCAACAAGTATTAGCAGACACCAGAATTTAAGCACATACCTATAAGTACGCACACACAGACTCCTCATGAAGGAAGAATTTCAACTGGCTAACAGTTTGTGCATGGGGGGAGGGGTGGGCAGGCAGGGTGGAGAAATTGCAATTTATTGACTGATAGTGAAAAAAAATGACCATGTTATGGGCATGTCCATGTGTGGCAGGCACAGCCCGTGAAACAGGTCTGAAAGCCCTAGAAAATGGCTGAGCCCAAGGGTCAATCAGGTGACTTCTTGAGTGTTAACTGTAGCCCCAAATCCATACAGTGTCATTCTCCTGACCCTCAGTTCCTCCTCTGTAACACAGAGTGAGTGGTTAGATTTGAAGCTCTAGTGGTCCTCACCCAGTGTTAGCCTTCTGAGATTCCCACTCAGGTGGGTAGGCCAGGGCAGAGAAGGCTTTGGGGTAAAAACCAACACTTTAGGGATGGAAATGCCAAGAGGGGAAGTTTATTAGGTGGGAATAAGTTTATGATACAGCTCAAGACCTCACAGTGGCCTGTGTCTACAAGGGTAGCACTGTAATTATAAGGTATTTAAAAGGGAACATTCCCAGCCAGGAATAATATAATTTCAGTCTTTTCTCCAGCTTCTCAGTGCCTATGCACATAAACTTATTAAGCCCAACAGACTCCCAGAATGGGTTTAAGTAGCATTGCATCTTTTAGGCAATAAAAGAAGCTGTGGCCACAGAGAGTATTGCCTTTGTGCTCCCAGACTTACCCGCTAGCTCAGAGGTCCTCCAGGGGTGGTCCAGGCCTCCCTGGTTGTCTGCACTGGACTTCCAGGGGTCTGTGGGTTGGTCTCCTGGAGTAGTCATGCTTCGTCAAGAACTTTGTCTCAACTTATGTTTCAGAAGGGATTTATAATTTATTTATGCTCCATCTTCTCATCATTTACCAAATTTTAATGTTTGATTCTCCTTGTTTCCCCTGTGACATTTTCCATACCACCCTGTGCCTCATTTTTATAATGTTAAGTTATTGAAGGTATTAGGTGGCCTGAGCATTCTCTGGTTCTGACAAAGTAGCCCTTTATTCCAAAGCATTAGCTTCTCTGGTTTATCTTGATGTTTAGTTAACATGATATCCAGTGATGCTGAATTTCAGCCCTGTAACTGGGCACAGCATTGTTCAGAAGTTATCTCCTTTCGGTAACAGTTGTTTTTCTTTCCCAAAGGCGGGTGGTGTTGTCAAGATGTCATCCAGACTGTACTACTTTCTTGCTTAGTAAAAGGCTGAGAGGACATGGTTCCATTGTGTAGAGGTTAGCATGTCTGCTTTACATGCAGAAGGTCTTAGGTTCACACCCCAGTGGAACCATGGTCCATTATCTACAGCCATGCCACCCTAAACAAGCCCGATGTCTGATTTCGGAAGCTAAGCAGGGTCAGACCTGGTTAGTACTTGGATGGGAGACCACCTAGGAAGACCAGGTACTATAGGCATAAATAATAATAGATAATCCTTTTTAAAAGGCCAACAAAGGAAACCATGAAAATATAGAAATTATTTGTAGGTCAAGGTTTGTTATTCAACATTAAAGTTTTGTTTTAGTGGAGAGACAGGAAAAGAACACACACATGCCCACCCAGTTTATTAATAAGCACATTTATTTTCTTATTGCTGGTTATTCAAAGGCTCTTGAAAAGTATACACAGAGTCATATATTTTTTTAATGTAGTAACTCCATAAAATTTTACATTCGAGTGGAAGTTTCTATCTATTGGCTCAATTTTCCAGTGAAAGAACCCTTAAACAACAACCTGAGGTCCCCAGAACCTTTTTAACTTTCCTGGTCTATTTGTTTGATAATAAAATTTCACATCTGGGATGACAAGCCTAGTGCCAAATTTTAACCTAACACGATTTCAAATGGATGAGCTATTATGTTCAAGCAAGCCGGAAGAGTCAGGCTTCTAAATGGAGTTGCTTGATAGCCCTTCACCCACAACTTGCTGAGTTATTAACAGTATAGCTTTGCTTAGTGATCAGTGAACTCAGATTCCTGCTACAGACCATCTTCCCAGAGAAAACAGATTGCTTTTTAATTCACTCTTCATCAGTTTCTCACCAGACAGGGCCCAAATATCCAGCTTCATCCACTTATATGTCATCTGTGCCAATAAATGTTCCCATAAGCCTGGATGTGAGACTCAGGTCAACAGGAATCCAGTTTATTCACACTAGTCCTCCTTTAGAAGGCTACTGTTCCCATATTAATTCCTTCCTGGTTCTTTTTCCTCTGCACACCAACAATATTTCATTCAAAACCTACTATAAAGATCCTGTAACAAACCAATCCCAAAATGCTAACAGCTCACACGTGATCAAGTTTATTATTTCTTGCTTCTATAAAGTCCAAACTATGTTCACAATTGGCAGCCTGCTCTACTTCAATATGCAACTTAGGGGTTCAGGGTGGCTCTGTCATCGGTATCATTTGGCCCATCTGTGTTAACCCAGTGCAATGAGAAAGAACATGGGAAATCACATCAGGAAGGTGTTTAAGGATCAGACCTGGAGTGTCACATACCACTTACTGCTCACATTGCTTTCATCATAAGGCCAAAGTGAACCATGAAGAACCACAGAGAAGGAAAACATAATGGGCTTGGTGAATCAGAGCTAGTCTCTGCCCCACCTCAGCTCTAGCGCTAACGCTTAGTTTTGTAGCACCCTCCATCCTCACCCCCCAGAGATTATAAGGACCTCCAGTACAGGAACTGTCATAAAATCACATCTACTTTCTACACTAATTCTGTTCTCTGGGGGAATAAATGGATGAATTTCAGCCAGAAGAGGCATAGCGTCGACATATTTTATGAATCTTGGACCTCCTTATTGTGAAGACAGACTGTGAGGCTGAGCAGATGTAGCTGCTAAGGTCATCTTTTGCACAACTGAAAAAGGATTCCTGTCTTTTCTAATTATAAAAATAATATGTACTCAGAAAAATGCCGAAAACATTTTAATGAAGGAGATAAAAGCCACCTATAATCTCTCTTCCCAAGAGTTGCTAAAAATTTTCTTGTTTATATACTCTGATAGATTTCTTATGTGCATGTAATTTAAATTAATTCATGTCTGCAGAACTGAGATCATACTGTATGGTATGTACTGTTTTGCAGTTCACTTTTTTACTTAACGAGGTACATTATGAACATCAAAACATGTAAATAAATACATATCTGCATTGTATTGCAGTACATACTATTCAGTTGTATAGAATTGCATGAGAATAATTGCATAATCAATTAGCTGAGCTAAACAGGTATAGACTGGCTGGTCAGTGAGACCTGAGATTATGTCTATTTTACTTATCAGTTTATTCTTAGATTAAGATATGATGTCTTGCTCACAGTGAATGCTCAACAGTGCTTTGATTAACCTTATCATACTTTGGTGTGCAGACAAATCACATGCAGATCTTGTTAAAACACAGAGTGTGATTCAGAAGGTTTAGGTGGGCCCTGCAATCCTGCAGTTTTAACAAGTTTCCAGGTAATACCTGTGTGGCTATACATTGAGTATCAAGGGTCTAAATTGGTGGTTCTCAACTGAGGATGATTTTGCCACCTGGGGACATTTGGCAATGTCCAGAGACATTTTTGGTTGTTATAACTGGGGTATGGGAGTGGGGAGATTGCTACTGGCATCTAGTTGATACAGGCCAGGGATGCCATAACGCATCCTACAATCGCAGAACAGCGCCATGATAAAGAATTATCCAGCCCAAATTGTTAACAGTGCCACTGTCAGAAAACTCCGATCTAGCCTTTTCAACCAGTATTTCTCATCTGAACCAGAGAACACAGAAAATAATTATAATTTGTGTGACTATTTTTTAAATTCTCCCAAGGATGGTAAATAACTAGTATTAAATTAGATGCATGGGAGATAACTTGATTGATGATATACAATGAATGCTTTAGAGAATTCCAGCTTAATTCTTTTCCTGAACCCTGATTTACAGCTGGTTGTGCTATTACCTTGTTTCAGGGATTCAGGGAAATCAAAATCCACAGTTTCAGCTCTCTTGCTTTATTCCTCTCTCCCTTTCTTCCTCCCTTCCTTCTCCCTTCCTCCTCTCTTCCTTCCTGTCAAGGAAAGAGGGATCTGAAAAGATTGCTTGCACTTTAGCCCTCCTCAAAATCTATAGACTGCACAAATTATTTAGTCGGAGGATGTTTAGAGGAGTTTTTTATAAAGCCATGGTAGCCCTAGTGGACCAGTCTTAACACAGAGTTGCAGCCAATAAAGCAGAGTCCAGCTGCCAAAAGGTACTTGAGTTCTGTGTGTAAGTTTTTTGAGCACCATGAAAGAGATGATAGAGCACAATATTTGAAAAAGAAAACAAGCAAAACTTTTGTTTTCTTCATTTCTTCATATACATACCCATTTCTTCCTTCTTTTGATACCAATGCCCCTGGATTTCTTCCAGCAACCTTAACTCTCAGGCCTTTTATATTTGTCCCTAGTTACTCTCAGTTTTGGCTAAAATAAAAAGCCAAAAGAATCAATCTTGCTGAGAATAATTTTCCTCAAAGAGCACAAAAGATAAGAATCTCTAAGAACAAGGTCAGAATTCTCTCTAGAAGACAAGGGAGAAGATAGATATAGATATAGATACAGATACAGATATAGATATATAGATATAGATGATATAGATATAAATAAATACACACACACACACACACACACACAGACATAAACATAGATAAAAAAATTAGGATTCTCTAGAGACACAGAACCAATAGAAGATTACATATATGGAGGCTGAGAAGTCCCAAGATTTTCAGTCTGAAGCTAGAGACCCAGGAGAGCTAATACGAGTTTTAGTCCAAGTCTCAAGGCCTGAGAACTAGGTGAACTGATGGTGTGAGTTTCAATCCTAGAGCCTCGAAGCAAGAAGAGTTGATTTCTCAGTTCAAGTTCAAAGGCAGGAAAAGACTAATATTCCAGCTCAGTGCGTAGGCAGGAGGAGTCCCTCTTACTCAGGGTTTTGGTTCTACTCAGGCCTTCACCTGATTAGCTGGCACCATATTAAAGCAGGGTTAGCACCACTCTGCTTTACTTAGTGACCAACTCAAATATTAATCTCATACAGAAACACCCTCACAAACACATCCAGAATGATGTTTGACCAAATGCCTGGGCACCCTGTGGCCCAGTCAAGTTGACACATAATGGATATATAGATATAAGTGTATGTATATTGTTAATATTGATAATTTTTGCCTTGTCCATGAATGTCCATGAATGACTCTACATGGAGTTACTTCTGCCGAACTAAATTCTCCCAAAGTTTTTATCCACAGTTATGTAGTTATGAGCCAAGGCACAGTTGTATAACATAGACAGAGAGGACCATGGGACTGCGAGTGGGCTGTGTGCTTGCAGTGCCCTGACTTTGAGCAAAGTTTTTAACTGCAGATCCTGGAGTCACAGAGACCTAGATTTGAAGACCAGCTTTGCTTTACCTTTCTCACCTTTAAAATAGGATTAGTCATCCCCAAGAGGGTTTCTCTGGGAATGGAAAGGAAAAATGTTTTTGAAAGGCCCAGCACAGTGTTTGAAATACAGCAGTCACTCAATACGTTGCAGGTGCAATGGGAGCAGAGTAAGCCGATGAGCTGACCTAGGCTAAGGGAGGTGATTAAGGAGTAGTGACTGGTGTGATGTCGGGATGTGCACTAGCCTTCTAAGTTTGACTCTCAGTTAAACTTCTTACAGTTTGACCTTGAGCAGGTTGCAAACTACTATTAAGGCTCAATTTTCAAGTTGGTAAAGTGGGTTTGTTGTGGGATTAAACTTGTTACGCAGGTAACACACTAACACAGTATTTAACACAAAGTAAGTGCTTCGGACAGTTTCAGATCTAAAACTTAGTATGCCCCTTTGTTGATTATTTAAGGGATTTTCATATCTTAGGGCACTGAATCATTTCCAGACTTACTGGAACAAGGGTAGGACCCTGTTTGAAAAGAACCCTTGGCCAAAGATCAGGGAGCACTCACTGCTCCTTGCCAGATCCCAAGTTAACTAACAGATTCTTATTAGGTAGCAAAGTGAAAAGATTCAGAATTCCAAGAAACAGATATCAGGCTGAAGGGATGTCCAGCAAACTCTCTTAGATCGCAATACTATTCAAGACACCATTAGGTAAAATTGCTCAGTCTTCTGCTAACAAGACAACTTGTCTTGAATAATTTCAAAGGTCTGAACAGATCTGGAGAATCTTCCCTTCTAAGGCAGTTCTCAGAGAAACGAGTCATTTCAGGTCATGCTCTGTGGACACAATCGCAGCACAGTTTCTCTGCAAGGGAACCAGCCTCTGTTATCAATAATGAAGCTAACTGACAGAGATGACGACCAAATACAACTCTTTCCTTCCCATTTGACACTGAGAGACAGGCTTCCTCCTTTTAGAAACAGAAATATTACAAAGGAGCCAGCATGCCAGAATTATCTTGAGGTAGCAAGATGTAAAGAGTGAAGAACATGTGATGATTTCATTTCCTTACCTTCTTCTAGCATATTTAAATTATCTGGTGCACATGGAATGGTCCAAGCTAGTGTGCCGTTTGCTCCTGATGGCAGGTTACAGAGGAAGGTTGTTCACAGAGCAAGGAAGCATTGTTACATTGCAGCTGAACTAAGCACTGTCACAGGGTCCCTGACACAGGACCAGACATATTAACCTACCACAATGATTCTGATGTGTGATCAGGGCTGAGAACTATAGATTAAAGTCTCCTAGATGCCCAGGATGGTTCAACCCCAACATGAGCTGTGTCTTCATTTAATCAAGTGCCTTGCTAGTCTGTCGGATGGATGTCTTGTCTCTTCTAAGAAACTGTGACCTCCATGGGGCCAGATGGCCCTGTTCCTCTGGTCTCCAGGTGTCTGGTATTTACCCTGGAGCAGAGCTTGAGTTCCCACGGCTAGGTAAGTAAAGGGCACTTACAAACCTGACATTAGCTAGAGAATATTTGCTAAGCAAATTAACAGTGTAAATAAGATTAGAGGGAGGCAAGGAGTGGGTTTAAATGTTAAAATGCCTGAGGAAAAACTGTGTTCAAGCATCTTAAAAGCACCCATTAATACTGAAGTAATTTAAAATTAATTGTAAATACACCATACCTATTCTATCAGGCCATGCTTTGTTGACCTATATATATTTGTGTATGTACCTGTAATACGGAAGCAGCTGCTTTTCAATTATTCTATGATCCACATGTTTCATTTATATCTCAAATACCCTCAGCATACCATGAAATGACATGACTGCTACTGCTCGAGTCTTAGAAACTCTAAGCCCCCAGTTGTTCATAGAGTACTTTGCATGGTCCCCTCAAATATATATGGATCTTCCCAAAGAGTAACTTACATCCATCTGTGAATCAACTTAGGGATATTGCTTCTCTCTGCCTCAGCTAGCCACATTAAGCTTCCAAAAGCCTCCACTGCCCACTGCCCTGACCTCAGCCACCCTGCCATGGCCCATGCTGTTTGCAGCTGACAGTAGTGTGCAGACCCTGCTTTCCAAAGTCACATTCCTGCTTTGACCTAAACCCTTTCCAATAGACCTTTACCTAGCCAAAGTTCGGCTAATTCACCCTGGCCACCACCAGTGCTATCAGTCACCATAACACCATGACAGTCTCCTATAAATCAGAAAGGAAAACACTCACTCCTGCTATGTTACCTTCAGATGGGGGGCCCCACAGCATGATTCCTTGGGCCTTGAGTTATTACAAGGTTTATTGCAACAGCTGTCAGTTTACACACCCAGCTCTTATCCTTCAAGGAATGAACAAATGCCATTGGCCAGCAGGGATGGGAGGATTTCATACCCAGACACCATGCTGCACGTTCTAGGAATGTCTGCACCACTCTGAACTGCGGGCAGATCCTGTCGTTGGGTCTGACTGGCCAGGACATAGTTATCTTTTTATTCTTTAAAGTAAATTATCCCTTGAGGAGCCCACTTTTTCTCTTCTTCTCCACATATCCACTATCAACTCCCCTCTAGATAAGTCCACACACGTTTGAATTATGTGGAAGCTATGGTTCAGGAAGCAAGTCCCACCCCCTCACATGTTAATCGGCTGCTGCAAATAGATTTGGAGGGTAGGAGTGGGATTGGGAGTGGGGGTGAAAAAAGGTGGAGTGATATCTAGCACATCCCACAATCAAATACACATTTAGTAATCTCAGATTTTAGCCAGCCAAGACTCTTGTTATACATGAATTTGTTTTAGCATTTTCTTCAATAATCTACATCAGTGATGTCATGTACTTCAGAAGTTCATCTACTTAAAAACTTCTAATCTAGGAGCCCGAGCAGAGAAACCCAAGAGGCTGGGATAATATTTTGAAAAATTAAGGTGTATATTTTCTATTAAGATAATGAGGATAATTTTTTTTTAATTGAAAATGATGAGAGATGACAAATACTTGCATGTGAGATTACTGTTTAGTATAGATAATTTCAAAGGACAGTTAGTGAACAATACAATATGTAAAACAATGCAATAGGTTTCTATGTGTTTTTCTAAAGGCCCTTAATTCCAAGTTAGCTCCAATTTCTCAAATCTTTATTTAGAGAGTATTCCAAGAGAGCTATAAAATATATATTATATATTTAATATTATATTATAATAATATTATAATAAATGTTATTATAATATGATATTCCTAATTATAGAAAAATAACTAGAACATTTCATGTTGAACTCTTTGAGTATCACCTCTGCCCCCTTTTTTTCTCCTAAAGAAAGCTTTTTTGGAGTGCTTTGGGAACTAGGAAAAGAGTTCACTAGACTATCTTTGATTCTTTGGTTTCGCCAGCTAAAATCTTGCCTTAAGATTTTATCTTCTCCTATGTTTTCAGTTATCACCCAGACAAAAATGACACTTAGATTTGTATCTCCAGCCCTGATCTCTCTTAAACCTTGGATATGCAACTCTCTAGAACCATGCCTAGCAGTCCTTCACCCCTTCTTCTAAAGCCCAAGCTCTAGAACTAAATTCACTCATTTATTTCTTTTTTCTCCAAACTCATCCATTTCAGTCTATCATTCTATTTTGTAATTTCAGTCACTGTATGAAATTTTTTTTAAGAACTGAAAAGCTTTTTTAAAAAGTGTTTTTCCCCTATCACACAGGTAGAAATGTTTCCATTTCACTTGTTGCTCTTCTAAGGGAAGGAACAAAGTTGAATGACAAGATGAACAGGATGGCTGCAGGAGGAATTGTAAAGGAAAGGAGCTACCATCTCTGTTGGCTGAGATGATGAGTGGGTAAGGATTCCAGCACCAGATGCCACTTCAGAAGGAGGTCAGTAGTCTAAAGCCATTGCTCCCACATTCCCAGCATCTCAAGGGAGTGAGATGTGGGTGTGGTACCCCTCCTGGATGTATTGCAGTGTTTCCAGCCAGCATGACCACATGCAGATGGGCACTAAGAATGCAAATAATGTCACCATGACATCTGCTGCAATGTCCATCTTGGAGTTTTGCTCACAGCCTGGCTTAGGCCTAGTACTATAGCTGGCTGGCCCTGGGCACACTCTGTTCAAGTCTGAGCACATTCTGTACTTCCTGGTCCTCTCCAGGCCATGCTTTGCTTCTCCATCCATGTACTCCCAAGTGGGAGGCTGCAGCTGCTGCTACTCACAGCCTGTTTCTGTGGTCTCTTTCCATGCTAGTGTCAAGAGTGAGAATATAGACTGACAGCTGACACTGACCAACTCTTTGTCTTCTTGTTGAATGGAACATATTAGGGGCAGTTGAACTAACCCAACTTTTATATTATTCTTCCTTCTAACTTCTAAATTTCTCTTAGAGGCTGAGAGCATAGATTCTGTAACCAGATTATCTGGGTTCAAATCCTATGTCTACCATTTTATAAGCTATGTGAAAATTGGGCAGATTACACAACCTCTCTGTGCCTCAGTTTTGGTATCTATCTAAATGGAATAATAATAATATTTATCTCATGGGGTTCTTATGGGAGTTAATTAAATTAATATACATAAAGAACTGAGAATAATGGTTGACCTATAATGTATTGTCTATTACAATTTTATTACTGGAAAGATATTCACTCTATAGCAGTGATCCATACCACAAATGAAATCTGTCATTTCTAAGAGAAGTGTTAATTAACAATAGCTAACATTTGTTAAACATTTAACAATTTTAAGGCAGTCCATTCACATATTTCACTAAATCCTGTGAAATAGACAAAGCAGAGGTTTTTGTTATACCTAATAGAGGACACTTAGAGAGATTTAATGACTTATCTAAGATCACAGAGTTTGTAAGTAGAGTCAAAATTTAAATTTAAGGCCTTTCGACTCCAAATTTCATACTCTTTCTATTAGATCTAGCTGCTTCAATTTTTATTGATCTCTTCAATCGATAATTGTTGAGTACTGACTGGTACTGGAACAGGTGAAATAAAATTGGGTGTGATAAAGAAATAGCCACCAACCAAAAGGCTCAAGGAGACAAACTAATTTACAGCCATCTACCCAAAAGCGGTACTCCTCGAATGTATACAATTTAAATTGTCGTAAGTTGAATAATGGATTGGATGAACTTAGTATTTAAAGATACATTTTAAAGAAAATGACTTCCTAAATCAGTTAGAATTTGGTCAGAAAGTCAGAAGATTATTCTAAATATTTTAGCAGGAATGGATTTAATTAAAGAAACTATGTGCCTATAAAATTATTAGAAGAGCTTGGGGAGTGAAAGTCAGAGATCCTCTGCTGTTTTTAGGAAATCTGGCAGTTTTAAAACAGGCAAATCTCGGGAATTCACCTGGAAGCCACTGTAAACCTCACTCATGTAGTTTCTGGGCGTCCAGCTCTGTGATACAGGGAATAAGCTTGGAAGAGCAAGGATAATGCTGAGTAACAATAAACACCCTATAATGTCCTTCCCATTGATTTGTAAAATGCCTAATAATGAGGATGATTGTTTTCTTCAGGTCTAGGAGACTAAATATTATTTAATGGAGATAGGTGTCATCATTGTCTAGTCTCAATCAAATAAAAGAACTGAACATTTTTTTTTTTGTCATCTTTTTAATGACTTTAAAACTCCCACAGATGTTATTTGAGGATATCACTTTTAGACAGTTGGGCCCATATAAAGGATGATGTCCATCTGCATCTCAGAAGATCTTGAGTTGGGGATGTTGTTATTTGTGTTAGATGATAAATACATGGATGACTTGCAAGTAGCAGTCAGGGGAAAGGCCTCACATCATGCATTGCTCATGTGGCTTCAGCCCTGGGGATGGGTTGTAGTGTATGGACTGACCATCTGGAAACAAACACCTGATCCCCATGCAATTTCTACTGATCTCTGTTCATGCCAATTCTTTCCTCCCTATGAGGTGCTCTGGTCCATCCCCCTCACTCCCACCCCTGGTCTTCAGGTGCATGTGCCGCATCTCACTCTTCTTTCTCCTCCCACCCCCAGTCCAAAGTCAACCTCTAGGGATAGGGACCATTAGCCATGGTCTCTTTCTATCTCATTTCCAATTCCAAACTGACACAATGCCCAGTTTCCTTTTATTTCTCAAGAGCTTGTCCTTTCTTGACCAAACCTGGCTCTAACAAATAAAAATGGTTAACTTTTGAAATAATTGTTTCTAGTATAAGCTGCAAGAATTTCGGGAGTCAAAAATTACACATTAAATGTTTCTGTCTAAAAATATTTCTAGAAAAAGACTCAAATTTATATAGTCATTTGATTTATGAATTCCTGTGAATCAACGAGGAAAAGAAAAATGACAGAGTTCAAAAACATATATATAAAGAGAGACTTGAGCAGGCACTACATAAAAGAACATATAAAGAGCCCATAACCACATGGAAAAATATTCAACATTATTAGTCATCAGAATAATACAAATTAAAACCACAATAGTATGTCTGTCGAAATACTAAAAATTTTAAAAGATGGGCAAAATCAAGTGTCGGCAAGGTTGTGAGGCCATGTACCTCCATACATTGTTGCTGGGAATATAAAATAGTGCAATCACTTTGGAAACGACTTGTCAATATCTACTTAAGCTAAACATACATTGTTTTCCTAGATATATGCCCAAGAGAAATAAGTGTTTACATCCAACAAAAATGTTCACAAGAATAGCCACAGATGCTTTATTCATAATAGTCAGAAACTGGAGATAACTCAAATACCATCACCAACAGAAATTGTACCCCCCCCACACACACACACATAGTTTGTGATATATATAATTTGTAATTTATATGTAAAAAGACAATAAATAAGTATATAAAACATTTTAATGATTTAATGTGGAATATTGAACATATATCAGAACAAAAAAATAGAATATGCATCACAATAATAAATATATAAATATATAAAAATGGAATATATGTATGCAATTAAAAAAAAGAATGAACTACTGCTCTATCAAACAACATAGACAAATCTCAAAGACATTATGTTGAGTGAAAGAAGTTAACAAAAAAAATATATATACTCTAAGATTGCATTTATATGAAATTCAGGAACAGGGAAACAAGTCTATGGTGATAGAAGCTAGCACAGAAGTTACCTCTTGAGAGTGGGTGAGTGTTGACTGGGAAGATGCCAAGGGAGCTTCTGGAGTTTGTGGGAATGTTTATGTCGTAATATGGGAGGGGCTATGTGAATATACACTGAAAAATCCACTGAATCATATACTTGAGATGAGTACTTTTACTGTGTTACACTTACTGTAGCCATGTTACACCTCAACTTAAAAAGAAGGGAAAAAGAGCCTATTTGGGAAATTTAAAAGGTGAACTTAAAATATTTCTCTCTTATTTTTCTTTCATAAAAATTTTAGTTCTCCAAGAAATGTGTATACCTCTGATTGACTGGCAGACAGGCCACAAACAAGAAAGTCTAGAAAAGAAAAGAACGCACATTTGCTATATATATAAACATATATGCATGTACCAGGCTAGGTGGTAGAGGGGAGAAAGAAAAAAACACTAGTCAGGTTGCCCTGTAGAATTTTAGCACCCAGAAGAGTGCTTTACACACACAATAACAAATAAACACTTGCTAATTTTTGACTCTTTCTTGGCTGACTGGGCTCTATTAAAGCCAAAGATAACAGCATGATTACATGAAGATGCACATGCTGATTTTACAGATCTCCTAGAGTAGACTTCTTCACTCAATGTAGAGCTGGGTGCTGGGCTCAGAGTTGCCCCTCTTTCTCGCTCAGCTTCATGTTGGTCAGGATAGCCCTCCTTATGGAGACATGGGTTCACTTGATTGCTGCCTCTCTAGCTTGGGAAAGTCCCTTTGATATAAAACTTTCTGGCATGCCTCCTACTTCCCTTCCTACTTTGCTTGGTGGCTTCTGGATAAACTAGACATGCTACATTTGAACAATCCCATCAGCAGCAGACAAGCTTATCTCAGTCTAGCCACAGACTTAAAAGTACCTGCACATTTTGTTTTGGAAAATCCATCCTGTGTCTACAGGAATGAACATCCCCTCCCAGAACTTCTAATAAATATCTGGAAGATCTCAAGGAATGAACTTTGGCTGACCCACTTGTGCACATCTTTGAAATCCCTCCCTTCCATACTTTCTGTGGAGCTAAGCAAGTGGTCTGAAAACCCTTGAACACTTTTGTGAACTATAAATTCAGAGAACTGTTAGTTTGGGGATTTGAGGAACAGATTTCAGGAAGTAGCAAGGAATAATCATGTTTTGGGTCATTTCATCATTGTTCGTTCCCAAGAGTTTACATATGTTCTCTGCTGTATCCCTACAGATCTGCATTTCCTGTTGGAAGGAAAGGAACCAAGTCAGTATTCTATTTGCAAATGATATTAATCAAAATTGTATTTTAAGTGACAGCTCTTGGTAATGTGAGGATAGCTCCACCTCTCATAGAAGATCTATTCTGTTTGCTTGAATGTGAATGTAAAACAATGTATGTCCTTTATGCATAAAGAATCATCTCATAAATACATATTCCCCTCATATGTGGCACATCTTTCAGCCTGTGTTATGTGTGCATTCAGAGGAACAGCAAGCAGTAGCTTTGAGTTGCATGACCAAGTTCATGTTATTTTAATAATTTAAGGGTTAAACCTCAGCTCAGAGTCATGCTTAAAATGGATAGATTCTAGCAATTGTAAAATGGGAATTCTTTGCTTGATGAGTTTATTTCATCATTTCAATGGGGTGAAATAAATGGAGATAGAGGTAATTAGGGAAAGAATCATTCATTTTTTCTCTGTACAGAATTCACAGAATCTGCAGATTTTGGGTTCTAGCCTAGAAGTAGAATCCTCTGGCATTTGAACTTGTTTATTTTGGTCAAAAATGTGACTACAGGGGAAAAAGGATTAGAATATTTTTTGAATGACTTCCAAAAGCATCTTAGACATCAAAGGGGTTATATAAAACAACATTTTAATGATTTAATGTAAACGAACCAGATATGGATATATTATGTTTCCTTTAGAAATACACAGTGTTTAAAATTAAAGAAGAAATGCTTACAGATAGGGTTTCTGACCTCATTGTATAAAAAATATTTCTAAGACTGATTCAGTTCTGGGTAGAATTGAACAAGATATCTTATTTTTCCTAATAATTAGTAATTTGATATATATTTTCACTTACAAAATTCCATATCAACTAACAGCGTTTAAATACAAATCATCTCTACTCTTTTATTGAAAATGCTGAGGCTACCATGGTAACATTAGATTTCATTTTCTTCACATTAAATAGCAACATTATAGCAACCCTAAAAAATAATGTGAAACGTGGGTGTTAGCAGAAATTATGACACATTAAGGCAGAGTTTGCAAGCTCATGGCCCATGGCAAAATCTACTTGGTATTCATGTTTTATTTGGCTCATAGAGCATTCAAAATGTTTTGAATTATTTGCCAGCATTTAAAAATCAGTTGATGTGATCAAAGAGTTGAGTTCTTGTTTCTCTTGACAAGTAGAAAATCTGGCTACAGTGACTCTGATTGCTGTATGTCAAGCATCAATAGGAGCTAAGGCCTGTCTGCCTCTTCAGAAAGTGAGTTGTCCATTTTGCCTGAGCACCCCCACCCCCTTCCTGAGCCACTTCAAGCAGTGGCATCACCTGGCCCCTCTAAACTTTGAACGTATGATCCATACTAAAGAATAGAAGTAGAAAGCAACACCCCCTGAAAACTGCATCCTTCTTAAAAAAGATATGGAGAATTTCTGCTCTATGTTCTTCAAATGAAAATCAACTTTGTGTTATTCAAGGTTTAAATAATTCTCAACTGCAAGTTCTTTGCTTTACTAACACTGCTAGATCCTAGATCTCCCAGTTTGTTATTCATAGACCCTTCATCAAAGGAGCGGGAGAACCACAGGAAGCCACATCTCTGCTCAACATTTTAAATTTTGATTCAGCTAATGAAAGAGGTGAACCTTGAAACTAAAACTAAATTATGAATTAAGTATAACAATTATTCCTCCAAGTTCTGTCCTTAGCCACTGAAAGTTGAAAGCTACATATTTCACTGGGCTATGTAATTATTACCTGGAATCTTTGGTAGACAAAGGTAGCAATTGGTTCTGTTGGCCCAAGTTTTGGCTTAATTTAGACATTGTCTTAAAGAGGATAAGATAATGAGATCAAGTGTGGCATGGACCAGTTACATTTTATGACCACTGAAAGTACCCTTAAGTCAAGCCAATCACTTTGCATAAGTAAACTTCTTATCCTAAAGAAGAGGATAGCAGTCAAATCGCCATTTGGATGCCCTTTAATTTTCTTTCAAATGAGTTAAATCCATTCAGGAGGAATATTTTTGGTGGGTATCTTGTCCCCTAATGGAGAAATAAGATAACTTCTTTGTTATTTTTAACACTTTGTTCCACCCAGATCTGCAAATTTGTTCTTTTGTTATTACTAATTTGTGACGTGTAAGCCAAACATATCTCAGGGATGGTGTTTTCATTGTTGGCTCTGGCAGTCTATCTCAGTAGTCACCATAGTTGTCCAGAGTTGCAGAAGGATTGATATAAAATAGGAGGTTCCAACCAGTAAACTATCAGGTGAGGAATCAGATAAGGAAGCACAATGCCTCTGTAATGGGATCTTCTCATAATGGGGACATCATAGCATTATGCTATGACTTTGCATGTGACTTTGCTTCCTCATAATTCAGATATACAGCACCTGACTTTAATGAGGCTCTTTAGGTATTCATAGGACTTTCCAAAAAAGACATCTTACAAGTGCACATGGAGAGAAAAAGAATATTGTAGGAATGTTGGACACCAGAAACTTGGACACAAGAAAATCCAGGAAAAGCACGAGAGAAAAAAAATTCTTCCACTTTCTGTCAGGCTGGATGCTTGGTTAGTTTGAGATTCAGTATGTTGTTATGAAATCTGATGTATTGTGAAGTTATAGTAAAAGTTGACTTCTAGTGATTTTGGTTAACGATGGACCTTACAGAGAAACGAGGTACACAGTACATTGACATATGTAATCGAGTGGAGAAATAAGTATTAATTTGGATCTCAAACTCGATAGTCACCTATACTTGTTTTCATGAGCAGATCTTTTGCTAAAAATTCACATGGTAAGTGCAATTGAGACAGATGTGCAGGTGAGAGGCCCAGGAAGCAATTTCCATACCACACAGCACGAGAGGAAGAACACATTAAGTATATTTCAGCTTCGCAACCTACATCCCCAGCTTTAACCCTGTGCAATAGCCTGGCCAGCTACCAAGAACTAGACTTAATTTTTACCCTTGAGTATAAATTAGTCCAGCATATTGACTGCAGGACTCCAGAGCTCAGCTCAAACTCAGCTTGCCTAGGTCTCTTAAGCCCACCAGCTAATCAAGCTAACTTCCTAAAGGGAGAATTTCAAATGTATGGGGTTGTGTAATAAATATAAGTGAAATGCTACTGAGATGGTAGACAGGAGAAAGTGTTATATCTTTTCTAGAAGTCCGATATAATTTTATAATACGTATTTATTTAATACATACAGGGTATAACTCACATCTTAAATACAGAAATTACATTAAATCTTTATCTTATATTAAAAAAGGTGGTAAAGGAAATAATTATGTTTATCTGACTCAGACTAAAAAAATATTCAACCCAAAACTATTTCCAAAGCATTAGATCAGTTTATATGAAGTATAATTAGATTAATTGCTCATTCTATTAAGGAAAAACTAATTCACTACCCTGATTTTGTTGCTTTTTTTTTTTTTTTTTTTTTTTGCATAGTAGCAAATTCAAGAGTAGAATTATAGTGAGAACAGATAAAAGGTATATGGAAAAAACCTCAGTAACCAGCAAGACACCTTGAAAATAATATAAAACACTGCTGTTAGGAAATGTGTAGGGAAAAAAGGAGGTTAGAGATTTGGGGAGAACATCGACTACTTTCCATTGGTACAATTTCACACTAGCTATCATGTGAACTGTGATGGTTCTTTGTTCTCGTGACAACCTCATAAGGAAATAAGAAGATATGGCTGAATGTTAAAACTAAACAGGAAGATGTCAGTAATGTGGTGTCAACCAGAAGGGAGAAGTAAATGGCTGCTTACAAAAGCTGAGTAAATGTCATTCCAAACAAAAAGATATCGAACTGGGAAATGAACCCAGTGAGCCTTTCTATAGATAGCTGGAAAGAGAGACTTATGCAGTGAAAGGAAAGGTTTAATATAGTTTAAATTTGGTAAGTTAGAGTAGGAGGCTGAAACCAGTAAATTGAGGTGACAGAAAGACAAATTGTAAAAAGTTAATAAAGAAGAGAATAATCAAATTCACAGCTGAGGAGCAGTTGGTGGAGCTTTGAGGAAAGACCTGAGAGTATGGTGAGTAATAAACTGAACACATGTGAGCGATGTTGCCTGTCCTGGCAGATACTATGTAAAAGGGGCAGTGGGGTGAATTCTAGCTTGTCTCTGCAGGCCTCACCTGGGGGTGAAAAAAGCAACTGACACTATAAGATACTTAAGACATGAATGCACAGAGAAAATTGAAAATACATGGGTGTACCTAGGCCAGAGGAAAGAAGTCATAAGTGGGGTTTTTGCAACTCCATAGATTGAATCAATAGAGGACCCCTTAGAAGCATCATTTTTCCAATGTATGCATATGGAAATTTTACCCTATTTTTTGAGCCATCAAGTTAGCTTTCCAGTTTCATGGATGCTGGTAAAGGACATGGAGACTCCTGGATCAGAGACAGAAGACATTACTTACACCCATAGCTATAGCTTGGGAATCATGATTTTTTTGCGTGTCAGTTACCTGAGCTGACACGCAAAAAAATCATGGGTGACATGAGGAGGCTCAGGTTACCTGCACATGTAGCAGGTTATACTGCAGGAGAGGAATCTTGAGCTTAGGCACCTGGATTGTTTTAGTGGGCTGCAAACAAATCTTCCCCTTGCTCCAAAAGGAGACTTCTCTATCTTCCAAAACCATCTCTTTACCAATATTTTTTTGTGATTCATCCACATCGCTGCATACAGTTTTAGATTATTTATTCTTATTGCTATATAGTATTCCATTTATAAACATTTTATACTTTTTTTTTAATCCATTCTACTGTCGATGGCCATTGAGTAATTTTCAGTTTCAGGTTATTATGGATAGTATTGCTTTGAATACCATAGCACATGTCTTCCGATAAATGTAAGAATGTTTATTATTCACTGTACTCTCAGATCTCAGGTGGAATGCTTGGGTCATGTGGTATGCTTATATTTAACTTTAATAGATGCTGCCAAACATTTTTTTCCAAAATGGTCACAACAATTTACCCACCTGAGAAGTATATGAGAGTTCTGATGACTTGAAATCCTTGCCAACTCTTGATATTTTCCATCTTTTTTATATAAGTCATCCTAGTGGCTATAAATGACTATAAATGAGTGTTAAGTTCAATGTGGTTTAAACAGGAAGCAATTTTATTTTTCTAGCCTCTGCTTTCAACCATGCCATCAAACTCTACTTTCTCATCACTTAATAGCATCTTGGGAAAATCCCATAAGTGCTAGGTCCTTTTTAGTTATTAAAATTTAGTTTGGTTCATTTAAAATTTTTAGTTCCTATCTGATTCAGAGCTCTTTCCCTCTAGTTCAGATGAGTCTTGTGGCTTAAGAGGCTTGGAGTGGAGAGACATGTGGTCTTCTCTTTACAGACTACCCTCTCCTCTCTTGTATAGGTCCTGGTTTGGGTTTGGAGGCAGAGAAAAGAGATAGAGTTTTTACAATGTCTTACTAATTAGCTTTGTGAGCTCACAATCATCTCTTGTTGGTTGTGGCTGCTTTTTCAGCTCTCACCGATGAGGAATAATGGGGAGTATATCTGATCTTTGTCCCTACTTCCTGGCATAGAACTTCAAAAACTCTTGGAATTTCCTGAGTAACAGGGATACTTTTGTTATGCCAATGAGATGACTGTGGTGGGTTCCTAGATAGCTTCAGGATGGCGGCTGGTCACCAGAAAGACCAATCACATAATTAGAGAATTGGAACTTTTGTCTAGCCTGATTTCCCAAGAGGTAAGAAGAGCTGGAGATTGAGTTAAATCATGATTTAATCAATAATGGCTATGCAGTGAAACCCCAATAAAAACTCTGGACACTCATGCTCAGTGGCACCTCCTGGTTGGTGAACACACTGATGTGCTAGTAGGGTGGTGTGTCCTGTTTCTGGGCAGAGAGGGCATGGAAGCTCTGCATTCCCTCCCAGATCCTCTCCTGTGTGTGTCCTTTATAATAAAACTATAATCCCAAGTATAGTGCTTTCTTGAATTCTGCGAGTTATTCTAGTGAATCATTGAAACTGAATGGGTGTTGGAACCACCAAATTTGCAGCCAATCAATCAAAGTTGTAGGTGGCTTGGGGACCTCACATACAGCTGGTTTATGAAGTAAGAGCAATCTTGTTTGGGACTGTGCCTTTGAACCTGTGGAGTCAGATGCTAACCTAGAGTGATTAGCATCAGAAATGGACTGCAAACAGTACAACTGTTTTGTCACCAATCTCTCTGTGGCCAGTGTCCAGAGGCTGGCTCTTGATATTGAGTTCAACAGAAGCCTGTGAGACCTTTCTTGGAAATGAAAAATCTAGCTCTAGCATGACCACTTCCACCTCCTTCAGCTTTCAACACCAGCAGCCTGCCTGTCAGCCTTTCACTGCTAGAATACCCTGGATAGCAAGCCCTCCTCTTAGGTGAGGAATTGACAATGCAGGTCAAGTCCAGGTCCCTTTCTCTTTATCCATGACACCACCTCACCCAGGAACTTAACATGAGGGAGTACAGAGAACTCCAGCAATGCCCCATTTTCCCGCTTTGCCATCCCTCTCATCATGGCACAGGGGCAGTGTATTCAGCCTATTGGCTAAGCCAGTGTCCAATCTGGGACATGAAATGCCAGTCACCCCTTCTTGAAGGTGCTCTGAAGTCTTTACAAATAATGTCCTTGGTGCTTCCCCACTCCCCGCTTGGATTTAGAAAGAAAAATAATGCCCCTGTCATATACCCATGCTCTCCCCTGCCCCCACCAAATTTAGGTTTCTAGCAACTCTCTTCTCAGTCTCTTTGCATGGGCTATGGAGAGATACTTGACTGGTGACAGAAGGGCTTGCTCCACCAGCTATTAGTAAAACCAGCAGAGAGGTGCCTACCTGTATGAGAATCTCTCACTAAAACATATGAGTACGTAGAACCTCTTGTTTTCAGCTTTAAGCTTCAGCCATTATTCCTGAATAAATAAATTCTTTTATGAATTAACAAAAAAGCAAACAAAAGTCAGATCAATCAACAATATATTTTGAGCACCTATTTCATGCATTAGACTATAGAATAAAAGTGGAAAAAGAATCACCAGATTGGATATGAGGGACCTTGGCAGGGAGGATAAATATCTATAATAAGAGATAGGATTTGGAAGTTGAAGATGAGGGAATTGGTCCTTATTGGGGACTAGATGTAATTTTACATTGGCAGTTTATCCAGTTTCCCCTCCCCATTTCCCCTGTTGTAGGACTAATTACAGGCAAGGGAAGGTGAACCCTACATAACTAAATTGGATTATTTTTATTGTTTCCACAGGAACCACTTCATGTAGGGAATGTTTATTCAGGGAATGTGCTGTGTTTGTATTTGTCTCACCCATCTGTCCACAAGAGTGATTGAATTTTATGTCCCATAACTTTAATACCATGAAATATGCTTGAAATACATTGACTTTAAACAGGATATAAATTTCAAAACTCCTGAGCTATCCCTTTGCACTATCCTCCCATGTCCTTGTGTTCTGTCGTTATTTAGTTGATCTTCCTTGACCTACCATTCAGCTTTTTAAAAATATAAAAGGTCAAAGGTCATTTGCAAACCTCTACCATTGGATTTGGGATCAGCCTTTCTGCCTGTGGTCATCACCCTAAAGAGGGCTTCTGTTCACACTGTGGGTCCTAGAAGGGAATAGAACAGCAGGCAGCACAGTGTCATGGTTGGGAGCTCAGGCTTAACCTGGGCTCACATTCAAATGCCACCACTTAGCAGCTCAGTGGCCTTAGGAAGCTGCTTATGCTTTCTGACTCTCCATTACATTATTTGTACAATAGCTGTAAAAATACTACCTCCCTAACAGGACTGTTGGGAGGATTAGATGAGATAATGCATGTAAATCCCTGAGGGCAGTGCCTGAGACATAATAGCGCTTAAAAATATGACATGCTATCCTGAATAGGGGGGTGTGGAGAGGTGAAGAAGGAATGCTCTTAGTAAATGTGTACAGAGTCACTACAAATTTTATAAGTGCTGTAGCATTTTTGTGGACTGCATTGTCTCCAAAAGGGATATATAGCTTTTCATTAGGTTGGAGGGCCTTCTCCGTGAAGAAGGAAATTATCTCATCAGGGTTCATGTTCCGCGGTTGCAGTGCCTGCTGATGTTGATTTAGCTCACTTACAAAGCCACACACCACGCAGCAGCGCTCATCGCCCTCCACATTAGCTTATTAATCCTCCAGTTATTCCTCTATGGTTCAAGGGCATATTTGCTTTCCAGTGCAGGCACCAAGAGGTGAAATAATGTGCCCCAACAGGGACTGAGAGGGAGTGGCTGAGTCAGCTCTGTTTCTCCTACGCCCACCACAGTCTGAGGTTTCATTTGCAATGAAGACTTTTGCTCCCTAAAATCGAAGTTTAAATTGTAGGGTTTTTATTTGCTAATTGAGAAAGAAGCAGTGAGGGATAAGAGAGTATAAACAGGACCAGTAATCGGCTTTGGCTTTTAGTCACTTCCATGCTCTCACCGTCACTTGGTACAAAGAATCAAATAACTTTCCAGCCCTCATTTCCATGCCTATACAATGCAGGACAAGGCTGAAACAATCTCAAAGTTCCTTTCTATGCAAACAGTCCATGCATGGTTCAAGCTTTTGGAGAGAGGAGATGGTCTCCCTTCTAATGACCTTAAAATCTTATTAAATTTGAAGAGATTTTAATTTTAGAATTTTCTTTATTGTAATTAAATAATGCAATTTTTGACCCATCAGCAAGTGACAGTAGAGTACTGCTCTGGGTATCTTTAGACCCAAAGGAAGCACAAGGCAAACAATCAGAGGGGATCTCGGCTGCACCAAGGCTGAGCATCCCATCCTGGACCCATCCTGACCCTTTTGGCTTTGTCCAGATACTGTGGGTCATGCTGCTTCCTGTAGAGCTTCCTGGCAGCTGCTGCCCTGGGAGCCCTGTGTCTGAGGGTCGCCAAAGACAGTAAGCTCGTGGCATGGCTGCCCGGTGCAGCATTCGGCTCCAAGGGTTCTTTTCAGCAAAGGCTTGTCTCCATATTCCTCTGAGGCAAATGTGCAGCTGGTTTAGGTAGCGTCTAACTATAGCATAATCACTCAACTGTTCTCTGAAAATGTTGGGGGCTCATTTCTACCCTCTTCAGTACCCTGACAATGCCTGTGGTTGTCTCTCAGAGCCACTCGTGGTAACATGCCACTCTTCCTCATAAATACACCCATAAGGATGATGCTCCAGGAGGGGATTGGCAAGTCTGGGTCCATCGTTCCAAAGTTTGCTTTCTGTGTGCTCAGAGTTTCTGAGGGAAGAGTCCCTGGGTAGTTCTGCAGAGATTTTTAGAGGCTGGGTCTATATCCCTCATGGTCCCCTGCAAAGGAGAGTGGCCTCCAATTTCTCCAGCCTCCCAACAGCCAGCTCTCCTGAAAGGCCAAATACTTGGATATTTAGATTGGGAATATCAGTTTCTGATGGGAAAAGAGATTAGGGACAGTAATAATAGTAAGAATACTACTGTTTCAGCATCTTGTGGATTGAGCATCTTAAGTGTTGAACATACTGATTATTATTATAATCTTGGAGACTAGAAAACTAGAGACCTGGAGGAATGCCCTTCTCAAGACCACAAAGCTCATAAGTGGCAAAACTGGAATTTAAATCAGGGTATGTCTAGCTCAAAAGCCAGGAGGGAAGGTACCGACAGCAGGGGCTGATGCTTACCCAGTAGATGTGCCCTGCAGCCCTAGAGGGACCATGCAGAGTTGTGTTTTATGGACAGTTGCTGTCCTTAGGAAGGGCATGTGGGTGCACCCTGTGCTGTTTGTTCATTCACTTGGGCACTCCCCTCTGGGTACTCATCAGCTCCTACTTAAGGTAACTGGAGTGGTGCTAAACCCTGCTCAGTTCTGGAAAAGAAAAGGGGCCTTCAAATGAAACTGCTGCTCTTCTGTAAAAAAGGCTCCCTGATTACACAAAATGCCCCCTAAAATAAGCTACAGAAAAACCCTATGGAGTTGGGACCTGGTGCCCTATGAAAGAATTAACCAGTATTTGTTGTATGTGCTCTGGTCTAGCTTCTATGTTCTTAATCTTAAATTTTTCTGTAGATCTCCATACTTCTTTCAAGTAATTTTAAATGAAAGTATATATACAAAAGTGCACATATCCTAAGTATGCAGCTTGATGACTTTTTTTTGTTAACAAACTGAACACTCTTGTCCCAATCAGCACCCAGCTTGAGAAACAGAACATTAGTAATACCCCAGAAACCCATATTTGCTCCCCATTCACAAAGATGACCTATAGCCTGACTTTTGTCACCAGAGATCAACTCTGGTTGTTCTTGCACTTTGTAAGTACATTATAAGTGTGTGTGTGTATATATATATATATATATATATATATATATATATATATATATATATATATGTAGACCAATACATATGTGCTCCTTAATGTCTGATATCTCCTGCTCAGCTTCATGTTTGTGAGATTTACTCATAGTACTTCATGAAATTGTGGGTCATTCATTCTCATTGCTACCAAGTATTCCATTGTGTGAATATAGCAATTTATTTATCCATTCTTTAGTTGATACACATTGGGGTTTCCATTTGAGGCTGTTGTGAGTAGTTATATGCCTTAATTTTTAAAAAGTATGTGGTAAAGTCTCACCCTAGGTGCTGAGTTAATTAAGATTCCTCAGTTCAGTTCCTTGGATACTTGGGGTTAGCAGGCAAAGTCAGTAGTACTGGGAAGCACACAGTGCCAAGTTTGTTTCAGTTACTGCATGAACAAGCCTAGGTGGGAAGGAATATGGGTCAGCTCATGTCCTGAGATGCTACCAAAAATATCGTGGGAGCCCAATGTCTTCTCATGGCCAAGAATCCTGCCTGTCTCTGTCCCCCAGAGAATACCGTGTTACAACCAAAAGTCTTTGAGACAATTAGGAACATTATAATTAATGGCTCAGATCACTCAAATTTCATAATACAGTTGGAAGATGGAGATCTTGGTGTCTGTAGATT
Source organism: Eidolon dupreanum (assembly GCA_028627145.1). Lineage (NCBI taxonomy): Eukaryota > Metazoa > Chordata > Mammalia > Chiroptera > Pteropodidae > Eidolon > Eidolon dupreanum. The sequence goes on along the minus strand of CM053501.1, from coordinate 64,562,819 downwards.
ACATTTTGAGGTAAAACTCTGTGACCACAAGTTCAGTGTTGTTTTCTGTAGCAAATATTTCAGGGAAGGCTGGGCTGTAGGCAACCTTGAATGGCCAGTATTTTAAACTACATATTTTCGGTATGGCATAGCTTACAAGAAAGAACTGCATAAACAAAAGAGTTCTAAAGGTCATTAGTCTTTGGAAAATATCCAGTTACATACCCAACTGTGTTTAGAAAAGCAGAATGAAACCAAGGGAGCCAGAGAATCTGATAACAGCAAACAGAGTATGGGGAAGAACAGCATAAATGGAGGTTCCAGGACACCCGATAACACTGCATCATGCACACAACCATCTGAAACAGAAAGACATTTTAAGTTATTGCAATTGCATAAAATAATGTTTCCTTTCTTCCCTGGTTCTCATACTTTTTTTTTTTTTTTTTTTTTTTTTTTTTTTTTACAAAAGTGGTAATAGACATAAAAATTTTCTGACCTAATGGTATTAAAAAATTTGTTTTCTGACTCTTAAGAAACACATGATCATTTAAGCAAGATTGGTTCATAAAACATAGATAAAGAGGAAAATAAAAAAACACCATATGCCCATCATCCACAGTTAGCCTCTGTTAAACATTTTGGTAACATTCTCACAGTTGTCTTGATTTTCATCTCTCTCTCTCTCACTTAGTTTATATATGTGATCCCCAATTTAATAATGGTTTGACTTAGAATTTTTCAACTTTATGATGGTGTGAAAGTGATACACATTCTGTAGAAACCATAGTTCGAATTTTGAATTTTGATCTTTTCCCAGGCTGGTGATATATGGTATGATACTCTCTCGTGATGCTGGGCAGTGGCAGTGAGATGATTTTGCCCAACCGTAGGCTGATGCCAGTGTTCTGAGCATGTTTGAGGTAGGCTGGGCCAAGCCGTGATGTTCCATGATTAAGTATTAAATGCATTTTCAACTTACGATATTTTCAATTTACACTGGACTTATTGGGCCATAACCCTGTCATAAGTCGATGAGCATCTGTAATCAGGTCCATATTGTATAATAACAGTTAAAATCCTCTTTGTAACTTACTTTTAGATTGTGAATATCTTCACATATCATTTAAATAGACTTGAAAAGCAGCATTTTTGTTTATCATTTGGATGTGTCAAATTTATTTAACTTCTTCCCACCCCATAATATTGGTGATAACATTACCTACTTTGCTTCATTATGGGTTCCATTTTATCAGTTAGAGTCTCCCCAGAATATAATTTAAACATATGAAAATACTCACATTAGTATAGAATGTGGCTATATGCCTTCTCTCCTATTTTCTCTGAGGGAGACAAAATTGCGATTTGTGGTTTTTCCTTTAGCAAACATGTCTGCTCACAATTGTGGTGAGAATCCATTTACTGGAGTTCTCATTAAAAAGCCCATGAACTTGCTACCCAGAATCAAAAAGTCAGCCAGGAGGGGGTACCGGGAGCTGGTATCCTGAGGGGCCAGATGTAATGCCTTGGTTCTCCTCGCCACTCTCAAGCCTGAGCACCCACACAGTAGAAACCAAACACCGCCACATCCTGTGTGTAACTGACAGCGTGAAATGGCATGAAGTGGACTAATGCATTACTCACAATGATACTATGAGATTATCATCTGAGCTTCTTTCCCCAAGCCGATTGCTCTTCTCACCTGACATCCAGGAGGTCAACTTCCTTCCCACAGCCCACAGACCAAACATGTGAAACTGATACCCAGGTTGGAGTTAGTTCCAGGGAGTCATAGGCAGGTTAGCAGACCAGTACCTGCCCCTAAGAGAGGAAGAAAACTGACTCCTCAGAAAGGTGGAGTGGGTCTCCCTCTAGGATGAGAAAGGGACGCAGCTCAGGCAGTTTGAGCAACACAATTGCTCATAGGATACAGGCTAGTCCTGGTGAGGTCTGAATGACCCCTATGATTTCGTCCAGTGTTCTATAGATTTCAGTTTCTGCTGACGCACCCTCGCCTCTTGGGAGGCAAGAATCAGAAGTCGCTCATTCTACACACATGCCTACACACACCCCAGCTCTAACTTCAACATGGCTAAGATATCTATCCTTGATGTGCAGACAGCCAGAATGCAGAAAGGGTTAAACTATTCCTTCCAGCAGACATGTGTGGTCTTCCAGGTGTCCTGTCCTTTTCCTGGTGTATAGAGCCCTGTCACTACAGCCCTGGGGAACTGGTGTTCTTTTGCTTCCCTTCCAGTTTCTCTGCTCAACCAGCATTGTTGGCCTCTCCTCAGCCTCCCCATAGGATTGCTAAAGTCTGTGCAGGAACATTCCTGCCACCTGGAGTCACCTCTCTGTATCTTTCCTTTTTGTTTCATTTTGGATCACAGCAGGGCACTACAATTTTCTTCCTTTCTGTTAATAAAAATTAAGCAATCAATTTCCTTCCCCTCCATTACACCTAATTCCCTCTGTAACTCAATTATTATTGCAACTCTGGCAAGTGCTTTGTGAGGCAGATGGCAGGAAAGACACATTGCCAAAATGGAGGGCATTGTTTGCAGAGGAACATTGTGTACATGGAGGTGATGACACTCTCCTTCCAAGGATAGATTATTTTTTCTAAAATCAAATTCACGCAACTCTATTAATGTAATAAATTATGTAAGTGCTGCCAAGGTAATATATAAGCCCATGTGATAAACAATAGCAATCATTAAAAAACTTAATACATATTATATTTCTTATTTGGGAGTTGTAACTGGAAGTTAGGATAAATCTATTATATGACTTTCAATTCTGAGAGCAATGAAGAAAACGAATGCACTGCTTTGTGTGTGTGTGTGTGTGTGTGTGTGTGTGTGTGTGTGTGTGTGTGTTAAAATATCTGACTTGTAAAGTTGCTTCAGATATTATGTATTTGCCACACGAGAAAATAAGCCTAGTAAGTTAAAAGTATAGGCCTTTGTAATGATACTCAGGAGGATTCGGTGTGGCCAGGAATGACAAAGGTCCAGAAAACTCTGATTGATTGATTGATTGCCAATGACTGCCTATGGAGGAAGCCTTTTTAAAAGTCTTGATTCCTGGGGATGCGTAGAAAGAGGGGACAGGAGATAGTCTTCAGGCAGTCTTTGTGACCCAGGGCGAAGTCCTGCATGGTTTCAGTGAGCTCTTTCCGTACCGTATTAGGTATGACTGTGAAATGGAGAGGCTATTTTTCTACAAGCTGACTACAAAACCAATCTTCTTATTTTATAACAACACTACATTTATAACAGTATCTGTCCTGTTTGTAGACCACACCTCCATTTCTCTCTGCCCCCACCTTCCTGGGTCACTGTTTCCAGCAACTTGATTCTCCCAGAAAACAGGGGAGCCCTTGAACTACAGATCTCGGAACCAACACTTACCAGTGTAGAGATCTGCTGCCACATCTTCCTGCGTTCAGGAGAACCTGGACATCTGTGTCCCATTAATTTCCAGAGTAGTTGTGAGCTTATTGGGACACTGAGGGTGGAGCATTTGGCCAGAATTTTCCTTCTCCTTCTAAAATAACTTGAATCAGAATTACATAAGTGATTAATGAACAGAAATGTAAAAAGAGTACATTTTCTTTGTTTTAATACTGCAGGAAAGCATATTCATTGTTGAAAAGCCAGAAAATATAAGCAAGCATAATAAAGATAAAATTATCTATAATTCTACTGCGTGGAGATTACAGCCATTAAAGCTCAACATTTTTTAATGTATATATGCTCTTAAAAATGAAACCAGTCATATATGTTCCTTCAGAAGCTGTTTTTTCCTTCAACAGTATATTATTAATGTTGCTTCCATTTTATCAAGTATGCTTACAGAGCTGCATGTCCTAGGCACTGGTGCTCTTTAGAGCAATCAAAATTAGTACTTTTTTTAGTGTCCCAGATTTTGAAGCTCACCAGTTATTTTGAAAAGTATTCTTCATTTTTACAACTATTATCATACTTAGCATTACAAATCAGTGGCCCTAGGCTTGCAATGGGATTCAGATGTCTGTTCACTTAGTCATTTTCATAATTTATTTGAAGGATATTGCTCAATATTCATAAAGCCAAATGTTCAAATAGTTTATTTGCCAGCCTATTATGGCCCTGTCATTGTGTGCGAGGCCCTTGTGTCTGAGGCAGGACTGGTGGCCGCACCCCAGCTCTGGGAGGCACAATACAGGTAACGTTCCTTTGGCTCCACTCCCGAAACCACAGCCAGCAGATGGTGGGGAACAAAAGGCTGCATGGCCCACCACATTTCAGCTGTTCCTTCAGCCTTCTCCCCAACCCTCCCGGGTCTGCTCCTTCTCCCCACTTCTCTCCTCCTCTCCAGAGAGTGCCTCTACCACTCTCAGATTGACAAAAGGCCATGCTCAAAATACCCCAAATGTTGGACCAATATGACAAAACTGAAAGGGGAGCCATTTAATGTCATTCAGTCCTCTCATTAGACTTTGTCTTTACCCTCCTCTTCGAATGTCAGAGAAATGAAGTCCATCTAGGTGCCAACAAATCCTTCCAATAGAATGGTTACTATAGCAACTTTATAGAGATGAATTGAACAGCAAACTAGTCAGAAGGTGTTGGCTCAGAAACTGCTCTGCGTGGTGCACCACCTTCTTTTGAAACTAGATTGTTCTCTGTGACCCAGCATCTATTTTCTGTTACTGTGTTTCGGGCACAATCTTTTGTTGAGGTATTTGATTTACTATGGAATTAAGACTCCCAGAGAGAGGGAGGAGAGGTGGGGTAGAGAATAGCTAAAAGACTGGAAAACTATAACAAATATAGGGGGGTGATTTTTTAAAAGGAAGGGGCAGTAGGGGGAAGCTTAAATAGAATCAATTCATTCAAAACCAGGTGCAGAAGAATAATGTCAATTCTGTGCCCTGTGAGACGGTAAAAGAAAATCAGCTCTATCTAATGTATGGGCTGGTTTAAAACAAACCTCATGTTATTATTAATATAATCCCTGCTTTGTAAGCCATGACATTTAACCGGGTAATTAAATAATAATTGAATAAGTCTGCAAGGCATAAAACCAAGCAGAAAGGTGCATTCCCCTGAGGCAATTTTTTATCAAATATTGACTTACTCTTCAATATTAATGATGAGAATTTAATGTTATATTTTATATTTACATACTAACATTATTCAAAAGAGTTTTTGTAATTTATAGGTTCTCAAGTTACACATGTGACTTGAATTAAAAGCACAAAGCAAAAATCTAGGAGATGGAGAATGTGCAAACATAAGGTGTGTGCTGAGGGGCAAACCTTTATTGCAATTAGTCCAGCATTTGCTGGGGTCTCTTACCTATCCTGGTCTTTATTTTTGCACTGTAAATACTCTAAATGTTCTTATTCTCCAAAGACACTCACTCCATGTGGGCAGAAATGAAGCTCCCTGTGCCAGCAGCCTCTTTTCCTTTTGCTTTCTGGGAGGGCCAGATAAAGAAGGGTATGGTGTTTTAACCCCAGCAGAGTGCTGATCAGTGGTTAACAACCAGACCTCTGGAAAATATGCACGTGTGTGTATATATACGTAAGTTTATTCTAAATTTTACTTGTGTTAGAGATATGTAACACGATTTAAAAAGAAGAATAAAATCTTTTGTTTTTAAATTTTGTAAAGCCAATTTATTCTCACAAAATTCTTTTTGGTTTTGTTGGACTTTTATTAAAGCTGCTGTCAACCTACAATCATTATCAATATGTCAATTGCTTGCAATTAATACATAAAAATAGGTCCTACTTGAAAGTTGACTGATATGTTTATGTTGAGTACAATGAAAGTAAATCAAGAAAGACATTTTGCAACTTCACTCTAGTTCATGATATGAGTGACCTTTTTGCTGAATCATGTCATGGCTTTTCAATATTTTGTTTTGAGCTATTCACAATGTAATAGCTATGAACACACACACTTCTAAGTTTAATTTGCATTATTAACATTTTTCATCACTTTCTTAAATCTAAATAAATAGACAAAACAATAAGTTGAATTCTGATTTGTAGCATTTGCAATTTCTATTCTTATCCTGGCAGATCTGAAGCTACCAACATGATGCCACTAAACACAGAGATGAGAAGAGATGAGCTATTTAGGAAATTTATTTTTTAAAAGTTTTTCCCCTTATTTTGCTCCAAGATTCTCTCTATGAGACACTAAACTGTTGGTTGACTCTGTAAGAGAGAGTCAGCACAGAGAGAATCAACAGAGAGACTCGTTGGTAATCCAAGGGCAATAAACACACGTGATATTTGCCCTTCTGTGCTCTATGAAGGATCCTGATTTTTCTTAGTTTCTGATTTCTACTTACTTTTTACAGAGGTTCAAAATCATTCATAGACTTTTTTGGGTGTGCATTAAAATTTTTCTTTTAAAATTCCTTTCAAATATATCAGCGTTTCTCAAAGCAAGCAAATACCTCAGCATTTCTTAGAGCAAGCAAAGCCCAAAGCAATCATAAAAACCAGCCAAACCTGTGGCTTAGCTTTGGATAGACTCCCCCATTTCTAGGGCTCTGGCTTTTGAAACCACATGATTTTCTACATTGGTTAAAAAAAATTTCAGGAAGTTTCTTTATACATTCAAAGTTCAGAGAAATCTTCGGTCCCCTGTGGGGTACAGTGCTGTTCACCTCTCTTAGAGGTCAGTCATATTATTTTGAGTTGTGTCAACATATTATAAATATGCATCATAAAATACCAGGGAGTGTAGATGTCAGAGAATGTGATCTTTTTAAGTATGTTCAGGAGGATGATAGTTGAGTAACAGATATTTTGTGTGCCTTTGGTAAGGTAATAACTTTTCCATTAACTTTATTAACCTGCCATCTTTGGGATAAAGCATACCCTTCATTTGTGAATGTAGAATTTTAAAATTTAAAAAATGTTTTTGAAAATTAAAAACAAGTACGATCATATTTTTGGAAAATATTTTTCAGATGTTTTGCATTTTTTCCCTGTGGATTTTAATTTCTGCTTACTTTGATGTCTTAATGATTTAGGGCTATCATGATAACAGCCATCATATCATCATCATCATGAAAACTATAAGACAATGATGTTCTCAAGAACTTTCAAAGTATTTTTTGATGTTACCTTAAACTGTTCTTGACCAGTGAGTGCACTTTGTGAGGTCCCCTCCTTCCACTCCCTCCCTCTCTTTCCTCTCTTCCCCCTCCTTCTCCTTCTTTTTCTTCCTGCTTTTCCCTACCAGACTGTCCCTAAAAGCCAATGATTTCCATTGTTGGCATTAATTAATTCAGAAAATATTTACTTAGCACCTACTCTAAGGCCAGAACTATTTTAGGAACTGAAGCTTTGTCAGTGAACAAAACAGAGCGTCATGTCTGCATGGAGCTTATATTCTGACAGATAATGCCTACCTGTCTTCTTTTGTCTTCTCTCTTTTTCTTGTCCTCTTCTCATTTTCCAAACCAATGAAACTTAAAACTAAATAAAATTTCATTTATATGAGTAAATAAGCTCGGAAAAAAAGGTGCAGCGGTCTCATCCATGACTTGTTTCATGATGTTCAGTGCATGTACTGTGTAATATAGATTCTTAGGTACTGAAAATTCTTATTTCTGGTTTCTAAGCATCATGCAAGATGGTTCAACGATGAAACAATTGCCTCTGGATAAATGCCATTGTATTTGACTTAGATGAATACACTTTCAGAGAAAACCGTTTACCCTCTCTTGCCCAATGGAAAAGGGTGGTGATACGTTACATAATGAATCTTATGAACTTTTGCTTCATATTCAAAGGAACTTGTGAGATGTATGATAAGAGAGGTGCATCTTGGGGCTGGCCCTTGTGGTACATTCTGAGTTGCTTTGGGATTAAGCATTAATTCCAAAGTGAAATCATAATGTACACACATTAAAGAACCAAAGGCACCTTCCAGTCCCGCCCCAACTATGCCTGCTTAGAAAAGAGGCTGACCCTTACTCTTTAGATTGCCCCATGTTGGGGAGCATCCTGACAGCTGCCACCTAGTCAATCCCTCCAGATTTGAAGCCTGGAACAGGGCAGCCTGCCAACCTGCCACCTGACTTTTTTCCCGCTTGTTTGGTTTTCTCATGTGCTCAAATTTGGCCAAAAGGGAAAAAATGTTCTTCAGTTAATCCAAGTGATCATGCATGGGAGAGAGAAAACCTGACTCTTTTCCTGGCTGCTTACTGATTGCCGTAAATTGTCCTCCAACACGTGTAGAGAGAGAGGAGCCAGAATTTCTGTAGGTCTCCAACCAGGAAACTCTGGATGTGCCTCATTTTTTGGGAACTACTCTCTGGTTTTCAGGCCCTCTTGCCAACTCCACACCCATGAAAGAAACTGGACTTGTTTTTCAAGGGATATTGTTGACTTCAGACAAAAGCTAAAATGCAATCTAAGAATTCAGAGGAGCAGAGCTTCTAAAAAGTGAGTCAGAAGTAAAGGAGCTCACACGGTCTCAGTTACAGAGGCAAAAGAAAAAAAAAAAAGCCTCTAAAAATACTTTTGGAATCAGACATGACATTTTATTTCTCTAAATCCTTTACCTGTAAGTAATTAAA
>CM053501.1:64519600-64553745 GCA_028627145.1 Eidolon dupreanum | reverse complement strand
TTAGTCCAGTGGCCCAGTGCATTGTGGTGGATGCAATTTTGTTGGGAAGGGAGTATTGCAGACCAAGAGCAGATCAAAGTAATCAAAATAGAACTTGCTCTGATTATCTGAAAACTTGTGAAGTTAAAATATCTCCTAGGGGCTCCCTCCAATCACCACGTATAAGACAAAATACTAGTATCAAACACAACATACAAATTTCTCCATGATCTGACTTGGCTGGACACACCAAACTTAACTATCCCTGCTTACTTTTAATGTCCCCTCAATGCAGTTGGAGGGTAAAGCAAAAGGAGGGTGGCTGCCTTGTGGCCAGAGAGAGGAAAGTCACATTCCACCTACTGGGTGCTGTGCCCTCATTAAGGGCTGCAGGAAGGGTGACTCTCCTGAAGAGTCCGCGTCAACAGAGTAGTTCATGTGGTCCTCTGTTCACCAGGCTGCAAGGAACTTGAAAACAAGTCATTTACTTACTGTGAGCTTTTTATGACTTATAAATTGCATACAGTAAAATGTGTAGATCTTAAATGTACAATGTGATCTGTTTTGACAATTACATACTCTCATGTAACACTCTTACCAAAATGTAGAATATTTCATTACTTTAGAAAGTTTCCTCATACCTAGAGTAGTCAAATTAACAGACAAAAAGTAGAAGCGTGGCTGCCAGGGGCTGAGGGAAGAAGGAAATGGGGATTTAGTGTTTAATGGTACAGAGTTTCAGTTTGAGAAGAAGTAAAAAGTTCTGGAGATGGATGGTGGAGATGGTCGCAGAACAATTTGAAGGTACTTAAGGCCAAACAATTGTATACTTAAACATGGTCAAATGATAAGTTTTATGTTATATATACTTTACTACAATAAAAAAGAGAGTTAAAAAAGTACCCTCATTCTTCTTCCCAATCTCTCCTTCCCACCCCCAGATGCCACCACTGTTCTGACTTCGATCACATATGCTAATTTTAACTGTTATAGAACTTCATATAAATGGGATAATACAGCATTTATTCTTTTGTATCTGGCTTCTCTCAGTAGAATGTCTTCAAAAGTTATCTGTATTATCGTATGGATCAGTAGTTTGTTCCTTTTTTAGTGTTGAGTAATATTCCATTATACGAATATACATTGTTTATTTACTCTTCTGCTGATAAACATTTGAGTTTCTTTCCAGTTTGGGTTCTCATGAATGTTTATGGGTACATATTTTCATTTCTCTTGGGTAAATACTTACAAGTAGAATTGCCAGGTCATAGTTTTTCAAAGTAGTTGCTCCATTTTACACCTCCACCGACAATGTAGCCGAGTCCTGATTGTTCCAAATCCTAGCTAACATTTGGTGTGAATCTTTTTAATGTTAGTCACTCTTGTGAATATATAGTGGTGTCACACTGTGGTTTTAATTTGTATTTCTCTGATTAATGATGTTGACAACTTTCCATGTGCCTATTACTTATCTTAATATTTCTTTAGTGACGTGTCTATTGAAGTCATTTGCCCATTTTATATTGCATTGTCTTTTTGTTATTGATTTGTAGTTTTTTATATATTCTAGGTACAAAGCCTCTGTCAGATGTATGTATTACAAATATCTATTCCCCGGCTATGGCTTGTCTTTTCATTTTATAAATGCTGTGTGTTCAATGAACAGGAGTGTTACTTGCGATGAAGTCTAATTTATCCATTTTTCCTTTAATACTTAGTACTTTTTCAGTCCTGTAATAAATCTTTTATCACCTCCTAAAATCATGAAGATACTCTCCAATATTATCTTATGGAAGTTTTATAGTTTCAACTTTATAGTTTAGTCTGTGACTCAGCTTGAATTAATTTGGGGGATAGTATGAGGTAAGGGTAAGTGTTTATTCTTTTCCATGTATTTATCCAATTTTCCCAGCACTATTTGTTGAAAAACTTAACTTTCCTCATAGACTTGCTTTGGCAACGTTGTTAACATCAATTGACCATATACATCAGGGCCTAATTCTAAATCCTTTATTCTGTTCTATTAATCTATCAGACTATACCTATTTCAGTACCAGAATGTCTTGATTATTGTAACTTTATAGTAAGTCTGGAAATCAGGCAGTGTGAGTTCTTCAATTTTGTTTTTCCTCTTTAAGCTTTTTTGGGGAGGCTATTCTAGGTCTTTTGCTCTTTCATATAGATTTTAGAAAGCGCATTTCCATTTTTACAAAAAGTGTTGTGGTATTTTAATTTGACTTGCATTGAATCTATAGAATATGAGAAAAAATTATCTTAAATTATTGAGTCCTCAATTTCATGAAAACTTTGTTTCTCCATTTATTTAGGTCTTTTTAAAATTTTCTTTAGCAATGTTTTTCAGCTTTCAATATAAAGGTATATGTCTTTTGTTAAATTTTTACTGTATTTAACTTTTTGATGCTATCGTGAATGGAATTTATTTAGATTTCATTTTCCATCTGTTTGTTGTTGTTACATAAAAATACAATTGATCCTTGCATTTCTTATATCCTGCAATCTGCTAAATTCACTTATTATTAGTTTTAGTAGGTATTCCGTAGGCACTTTAGGCTTTTCTATATACATGATGTTATCTGCAAAGAAAGGGAGCTTTACTTCTCCCTCTCTGATCTATGTGCCTTTATTTCTCATGCATTGGCTAGGATATCTAGTACAAATTTGAATAAAAGTCATGAGGATGGGCATCCCTGCCTTGGTTTTGATCTTAGAAGGAAGCATTCAATATATGTCATTCTTAAGTATGATGTTAATTCTAGATTGTCTTGTAGATCCCTTTATCAGATGAAGACGTTTCCTTCTGTTCTTAGTTTGCCAAGATATTTGGTTATAAATAGATGTTGAATTTTGTTAAATGCTTATTAAACAGAAGCCTATATAAACATAAACATGTTATAATGTTTATATGTTTATAAATATAAAAAAGCTTATGCAACAAAGCATATTGAATTTATCATTTATGAGAGAACCCAGTGAAACATAGTTTAGTCCAGACTCACAAAATCTCTCCAAAAGCAAACTCGTCTTCTTGCTATGAAACAATATAGAGAGCAAGTCCTTCCTCCCTTATATTTTTCTGTCTACGCCACACTTTTGCAGTGAAAGATGCAAAAATCACGCACCTGAAGTAAAAGGTTTCCCACCTCCATCAGCAGTTCTTCTCTGGAGTAAGGATTTGAACAAATTCACGAATCTACATTTAGAGCTCAAATTTTTTATATGTTGCATATGTATTTCATTAAGTCGAAAAAAGAAATGCAGATAAAGAATAAATGAAGCAAGAATTGAATAAGTAAAGCTGGTCATTCATTGCTGCACCTTCTCATTCTTGTGCTTAAATCATAAAGTCTCTTTTGCTCCCTTACCGCACCCAGCTTCCTCACAACGTACACATTCACTCCGTTTTTGCCATCTGTTCAGAAATATAAAATCTACATGCGTTAAATAGATTAGAAAATCTCTAAAATGCTTAATAAAAGTCCTTAGGTACTTAACAGATGAATAGGACACTTTGTGAGAAAAATATGGCTGGCACAGTACTGTCATTATGCCCTTCACCATCATGATTTTGCACCTGCCCATCTGCTCAGACAGTGCTGCTGACAGTTGGCAATGCACTTGGGGGCAATTTGAAAGACCCACAATTTCCAAGCAGCTTTCTCTCTTACTTTCTGTGCATCCTGGTGCCTTTTTGATTATTCTCCCATCTATTCCTATGGCTTAAATGCAGTCTTATTTCTTTTCCCACCTTGCCAAATGCTCACTTCGGTCAATCTCCATTTACAAGCGATACAAGATTTTATGTTGTGTACAAATTAGAAGGCATTTCAAGCTGCGCAGAGTCAAGGTTAAGACAACTGAGGAGACTATTGTACAACCCAATGGGCCATGACTTGAATGAGTGTTGTTAATATCAGGTTCATAGTGGGTCTGTGTGGGTTTAAATACCGCCTCCATCATTGGTGACTTTGAGACCACAAGTCACATTAAATGAAAAGGAACAGGGCTGGCTACACAATTTTCAGAGCTCAATGCAAAATGAAAATGCAAGGCCCCTTGTTCAAAAAACAGGAAAAAAAGGCCACTACAGGTACTAAAATATAAACATTTTTCCTTTTTTCTGTTTCTGAGCTCAGAATACTTGCTAGGTGACTGTACACTCCCACAGATGCCTGAGGGCCCCTCCCTGTGACTTGGCACCTGTTCATGACCTATTCATTGACTGTCGGATTGCCCTTCCTGCCAGCTGTCAGCTTGAAGCAGTGAAATCAAACCAGTTATTTCCTCTTCTCATGAACCTGCTGTCCAACCCATGGCAGACAGATCACACTTCTTCAAAAGGACTCAGTACCTGCATCAGGAGTAGACAAGAACCTCTCCCCAGCTGGTAAATGCTCACGGGGCTGCCTGCCCAGGGTAGGGACAATTGCTGCCACACCCTACTCCAAGACACCATGGAGCATATGCACTTGACCTCTCTCCTCTTTGTGCCAGGTGCGGGGCCTCAGTGGTTACCTAGTGGGGGCAGAGAGGTTGAGCAGTGTCCTGGACACCAGGGGACAGGAGAATGTGTGGCTAATGAGAAGGCAGTGTGAGGCAGAAAAACATTTAAGCTGAGACTCTAAGACCCTAGCACATGCTCCTTGTCTTACTGGATTTCATAAAACTCAAAGTCTAAGATAAATTATTAAGAATTTCAAATAAATGCAGATTAGTAAACCCTAAGTATAGAACTCTTCTGAGCATTAAACCCTGTATAACTTTTCTGGTGGTACACCTGTGAAGCCAGACCTTGATACAATGCCTGAGGCAGACAGAAGCCAATAAGTATTATTATTATTATTATTATTATTATTATTATTATTAACTAGGTTGTCTGTATGGAATAGAATATATATTACATATTATTTCAGGCATGTTTATGGATGTGGATATCTTGATGTCTGGGAAAGCAATGATAAAAAGAATGCTCAATCCTGGGAGGGTATGACTTATCTTCCCAGAGAGCTGTTGACCAGTCCCAGCCCTGGACCTAAGGCCTCAGACTGACCCAACAAGCAGTCACTGATGTACTTGTAATTGTTTTAATATGATTTGGAAATGCCAAAGAAGCTACATAGATTTTAGGTAGGGAAAAAATGAGTTTTTCAAAGTCAGCTGCTAAATTCAGTTCAACTTCAGTTCACTCTTAAAAGTCAGTGATAGGATGAAGGTCTAGTCATCATGGGATTGAGCAAAGCTTTTTCTGTGTTCTCTCATTCAGGTTTGCAGCTTCATTCAACATTGCTGGGTAAAGTGACTTTGAATAGCTAATCTATAAAACAAACATATGCCTGGGTGAGAACCATCTTGGCAGTAAAGTGAGCCCAGGTGAGATGCCAGCCATACACCACCAAAGCTCCCAAACTTTGAGGGCCTGCTTTGAAGGAGTCAGGCTTTCTATAAGCCTATGAAAGTGATTTCACACACTTTCTAAGCACATCTGAGATGTGGGTCATCTAAGCAGTAGTGCTCATTTTGAAAGCTTGATCCCTCCTTTTTGTGCACATGGATACACACACTGTCATGACTGTGCAGAGTATGTTGGAACAAGCTTTTTAAATGTTTGGCCCAGGATATAAAATAATAATAATATTACTCAGACAGAAGATGGTCTTCCACATCCAGAAATCAGGCAGACATAATAAAATGAACTATTAGAGATGAAGGGAGAAGTTCTGCCTCAAAGATAAGAAAAAATAAATAGGCAGTATCTGGAGAGGGGACATAGAGTTTCAAGAGTTTTGTTATTGTTGTTGTTGTTGTTGTTGTTGTTTTATTGTTTTAAAGAAGGGAGCTCTAATAGCATATTTTTATGATGTTGGAACTGATTCAATACAGAGGTGGAAAGTGAGAATTCAGGAGAGAAAGAGAGTTTGGAGGAGCAATGTCTCCGAGTAGATGGGGAAGACAGGATGGAGTACCCAGAGGAGGGATCTGCTCAGCCAGAGCAGGAAAGAGGCTTGCATGAGCCAGACATAGGTGGGTAGGTAGACGTGGCAGTGAGGGAACTGGAAGTTCTATTCTGCTTGTTTTCCTTTGCTCAGTCATTTAAGAAGTAGGTTCATCAGCTGAGGGCGAGGATGGTGAAGGAGTAGACTCATCTTGAAGAGCTGGAGAATGAAAGGACGGGGGGAAAGAATACAACTGCCAGGCAGTGCGAAGGGCCCACAGAGGGCCAGGATCAAAGTGATTTTTTTTTCAAAGAAGGCTTTCTGAGCAAATGAAACTGGTGCACTCTAACACACACACACACACACACACACACACACACACACACACACACACACACACTCGTACATGGAAGAGAAGAGAAAAAAAACATCAGAACGCCACTGTGGAAGATTTTTGACCATTGGAAGGAAAAGTAGGCTCTGAATTACACAGAAAGGGAAGAAAGGAAGGTCACTGGCCCAAAAAATGACCTGAAAGGAGGTATTTGAGCATGTTCCCTAGATAGACATGAGCTAAGAGAATGAGAAAACTGGGATATGTGTATCCCTGTCAGCCACACCCTACAGGGGTGGGATACAATAGCCTTGGGCAGAAGAGAGGCCTTAAGCATGTGTATTGTGAGGCATAAGGATAGATGAGAAAAGGGAGAGGTAACCCAGGTAAGGAGGTCAAGAATTAGAAGATGGAGCACAGGAAAGGGATGTGATTGGAGGAGATGAGGAGTGGGGACCTGGGCTCTGGAAGCAGATGCTTCCATCTGAGCCCTAGCTTCACTATTTGTAGCTGTGTGACTTTAAGCAAGTTACTCAATTTCTCCAAGTCTCAATTTCCTCTAAAATATGTATCATGTACCATAATACAAGTGTTTTACAAACAGCATGGCATATACTGAGTACTCAGATGCTAACTACTATTATTATGGAATAATAAGATTAAGGAGGGACAAAAAGGGAAAGGAAGGAGAAAATATTTTTGAATATCAAAAATATAGGTGGAAGTTAAGAGAGGAAAAAGAGACTGAGAAGAACAGATTTAATGGGAAGAGAAAAAGCACAGAAAGAGAAAATCAGAAAGAGGGAATAACAATTAAATAAGGAGAGAAAAAGAATTACGTAGGCAGTGAAAATGAGAAACATAAATAAGAAAATAGAGGAGGATAATAAGGAAAACACAATTATAATACACAACTAAAATTATCTCATCAAATTATAACCCGACCATATTTTTGATAAATAGATAATGGGTCATAGAGCATTTGTGTCTGGTCATAATGTGTTTAGATAAAGTATAAATTTATATCTTTGAGTCAATGTGAATATCACTATCAAAACCTTGAATTTCAATAGGAAATCCTAGGCTTTGATTGGTGAATAATTTTGGAATCCTGAGTTACCACTTCAGGCTCCAGTAAATCAATCGACAGTATATTTATAATCTTTTCTATTTTTAAAGGCCTTGTAGGCCGCCTTTTCAGGCAATGATCAGAATGCCCTTTGTGTAGGATGAGGCCATTCCATATTCACATTAGCAGAGTTCTGAGTCCCTTTCTGATGGGGAGAAGGTATAGGATAGTTATTCAACTCATCCAAAGTTCTTCGGCAAATCAGCCATGCCACCACATGTCACATTACTAGGAATCTGCGAGGGACTGTACGGGCTCTATCTCCAGACTCCTCTAAGAACCAAATGGGCAGGTTAGGGCTCTGAGCTGAAGGGACCCTAAGGGACCTCGGATGGAAGAGTTTTCCAACCTCAGCACTTTGGCCCTAAATACTTTTTAGCATGAATTATGTGTCATTTAGAAACTTTCTAAATATAGTAATAACATATCAGAAATGTAGACATGCAAAAAAGGTGAGTTTCTTCAACCTTTTGAACCTATCTGATCTTCATTTCCATTTTGCCCCCCATTCCAGTGAGTGGCAAAACCCAAATCTCAAAAGATTTAGGTTTTACAACACCGTTTCCAGGACTGTGTCCAAGTCCCAGGTGACTAGAGTTCCAAGGCACTGGGGGTGGGGTGAAGTTAGTCTGAGTCATCTTTCCAGGCTGACATTCGCTGAGATGTGTACTGTTCCATCCAAACATCTGACATCCATCCAAACAGTTTACTTCTTAGCCATTTCCTGTTCTTGGAAATATTTGGCTGTTCTCCCACAATATTTGGGGCCCAAAGGAGACAGTGGCGCTGTTCAATGCCCTTTATTCTTTTAATTGCTTATTTCTGGATGGGACCAGGGCACAGGTTCCAAGTCCACTGAGATTCCTCAGACTTAGCTAGGACTTGACCAGTGGTGGTGAAGGGAGCCCATGTTGTGACCACTGGCTTGGCATCCCCCTTCCTTGGACAATTTTCCCTAGTCCAGGGTAAGGAGTAGCACTGGAGAGAATGGAAGATAGCTCTAACTAATTATACATTTATCCAAATCTTTTGTTTATGTCCTGGGCCTAGGCTTCTGAAAGGGAGGAGCCAAGAGTTTGACCCTTTGTCAACCTTGCTTGGGCAGCAGCATCCCTTCCCAGGGGGGTCAGAGACAAAACCCCCAAGTGCTCAAACTGTTGCACAGGTGGGTAAATATGGGAGAGCCTAGAGCAACAACTATTACCTCAAATTTATCCTGCCACATGGGCATGTACATCTCACTCTGAAAATTACTTCTAAAGTTATTTTGCTGAGTGATCAGACCAGCACAATGCCCAGCATGACACAAGTGCAAGTACCATGTCATACTGGGTGGGCTCCTTCCCGTGTCAGTGGTAAAGAGCCCACTGCCCTGGACGGAGCTGGTGGTCCTAATGGCAGGATTCTGAGGCAAGAGACCCAAGCAAGGAGTATAACATATTCTTGTATGAGTTCTGGAATCTTGCTCAGAGCATATTTTCTAGTCCTGGGGAAATTTGCTTGTATGTTACCATATGATGGAGGCTACCTGGGAGGCCCCATTCCATTTGGCACCCTCCCACTCCAAAGAGGCCCTGCTTGAAAACCTCATTTTTCTTAAAACAGATGCTCAGTTTCAGTCCAGATGCCTTAGACATGTTTTCAGTGCATATGCAGTGCTCTGGCCGGGATGGAAATGGAGCCAAAAAGTGCTGGGACAGTGAGTGAAAGCCCGTGCTCCACACTAGGTTCTCTTAGAAACTTGGCTGGCAGCAGCAAGGTTATAAAAGTGGAGTGTAGAAGGTGCTGCCTTGTGTCTGAGTCCCCCAGAGCTTTCCAGGGGACAATACATCCTAGTATCTTAGTGGTACTCTGCCATCTCTGGGACAGCAAATTCAGACTTTCACGAGTGTAAGAATTAGCTGGAGGAGTCTATAAATAATGCAGATTTCCAAGCCTCACCCCAAGATCTAAGGTGCAGCCCCCAAATCAACGTTTTTAGGAAGACCCTGCATGATTCTGATTCAGGCGTTCCCACACCACACATTGAGAAACAGTGGTGGGGCCTCTTTGGTGGCCCTTCATGAGGCTAGTGTTAAAGACTCTGGGTTTCTCTCTAGCCACTAGGTTGTTGCTTTCCTGTGGTTAATTTCTAAGCCCTAGAACCCATCTATTCTTATTACTACATAGTCAGGTGACTACAGATGCCTCCTACACCTGCCTACCACTTCCCAGTGAACAGAAAAAAGCCGAAGGGCGAGTGTGAACAGCGTGTGTCCATGAGAACTCTAAGAACAAATGTCGGGGAGCTGATGTAAATAAACAGCAGAAAGGGTAACTTATTGGCTTGCTTTTGCCCCTCTGAGGCACTTACTGCTGTCTCACATAAATTCAGACTTGTTTATAGACTGCCTTACCTATTGGTTGTTTCTTGTGTATTTTTGTCCCCCGAACGAACTATAACTTCTTGGAAAGAGACCATGATCTTATTTTTTCTCCTATTTACTTCAGAGCATCTACTATATAATTGGTACTTGATATAGGATGAGAGTTTCTAAATTATAATCAGATTGCTTCTAAAAGTTCAATTTTAAGTCAGTTGTTTGGATCTTGCTTCTCATTAGGACAATGTTATAAAAGGTAATTATGTTCCCAAGGCAGCCCCTAAATGTCTATTTAACCAGCAACGTAGCTGAACTATAGTTCTAATAGCACTATAGAACCTAAAATCATCTACAATAATTGCTTTTATGGGAAAATATGTTCCAGATTCCAGTTGAAGCTGCCAGCAACCCATTTTCCTGGCCTCAATTCCAGGACAGGACTTGACCCATTGTAGTTAGGAACCCCCTTGAGCGAGCACACAAATGTATACTGGGCTGGCTCTCTTCATGGGGTTCCAAAGACAGGGAGTGGGTGGAGCAAATCCCTGTTAGGAGAGTGGATGAGGAGAAAGGGCTAGGATGCTTCTGTCAGAAATGATTTCAGTAGGCCTGACCGAGTCAGGAGGAGGGATCTGGAAGGTGAATTTTGGGGCTATGGGTTAGGGAGTGATCCAGAGGGCACTGAATCCCTTGGCTGTGATAGCAGAGGCCAGTCGGGGCTGTTGTGGCAGCCACAGCAGTAGCAGCACAAGCTGTGGCAGCCACATTAGCCAAGGGCCCAGCTCAAGCTGGTAGATATGTTTGGGGAGGTGGTGGTGGTTTGATTAAGTATCACTAGGTACAAACCACCTCCAAACATGATGACTTAAAACAACAACCATTTTATTTGCTCACGATTGTTCAGTATGTGCTTTGCTGGTGGTCAGAGAGTGGCTGCATTTGGCTGGCAGAGAGGCTGGGGTCTGGACTTCACTGGTTGCTGGGATTAGTGGACTTGCTCCCTTTCTTCATGTAGTCTCACGACTTCTCCTCTTTGTGGCCACTCCACTGAACCTCTCCACACAGTTTCACCAGCAGAGCAGCCAGACTATTTACATGGTAGCTCAGGATATTCAAGAAGCAAAAATAGAAACCTCTAGCCTTCTTAAAACTAGTCTGGCCACTGGCACAGCTTCACTTCTGGTTAAAGCGGTCACAGGCAGCCCAGATTCAAGGCAGGAGACTCCAAAAAGGCATGAATTCCAGGAGGCCTGGTCCATTTGAAGCTACTGAAGAAACAGACTACCATGCTTGGGGCTATTCCATGTGTTTGAGAGGCTCCAAAACCAAGAGGATTTAGCTAAAGATTCTCCATTACAACCACCACAACCATATTGCTGACATTCCTAGAAGCAGCCTCTAAATAATTTTTCACTCGTCATTTCTCTTCATGTCTAAAAGATAGATATTTGGCAGCAAAATCCATCCTGTCACTTTTTCCTTCACATCTTCTAAGCCCATTCTTTATTGTTACAGACATGGCTACCTACTTTATATGAGCAGTCTTCTCAGTCTTAACATCATAACACCTTGATAAATCACAATGGGTTTTGAGGTACATCCAAATAATAGTATATTACAGCCCCAAAGTTTGCAAATGGTTTACTATATTTAAACAGTCAACTAAATAGACTCAAGGCTGGGCCTATAATAATGTTCTTCTCAGAATCATGTACTTACCTGAGGGGGAAAGAGAGGAAGGAGTTGGTGTTTGTGCTCTGGGAATTGTATATAACTCTGGCAGAAACAAACTGAGATGCTTCCCTCGATCTCCTGTCTCCGGGCAAAACTTCTCTTACTTGGGTGGGCAATATGCCTAACTTCTTTTCCAGCCTAGTATGGCCATATGACTAAGTGTTAGTTAATGAAACAGAAGGGGGAATGGTGTCTGGCACTTCCAGAAAGGTTGCTTAAAGGGAACTGACTAAACTGGGGAGGAACCCTTGAGTCTCACTTTGGATTTCTTCTTCCTGTTGCCTGTACTATGGATGCAATGGTTGGATCTGCAGCAGCCATTTGGGATCACAGGGTAACGTCTGAGTAGATGCCATGCTCTAGGATGGTAGAGTATAAAGGTAGATGGACTCTGGGCTAGTGATGACCATGGAGCTTTATTAAAGCCCTGAACTCTAGAAATAGACATAGAGATCTAGATCAAGATGGAGATAAAGAAATCCTTTTGATTAAGCAATTGTTACTTTGGGTTTCCTGTTAACAAATTAATCTTTATACTTGGTCAGAGCCCATTAAAAATGCCATCTGTTATGTATATTGCATCAGAAAAATTATTAAGAACCACTTGTCAAGGCCACAGAGAATTTTCACCTGATCTACCTTCCAACCTCTCTGTGTTCATCAGCTCACTTGTCCTTAATGGACTGAGAAAACGTTGCCTCTCTTTGGGCTATAATGATCCCTGGCAACCACCGATCTTTTTACCGTCTCCATAGTTTTACCTTTTCCACAGTGTCATAAAGTTGGAATCATAAAGTATGTAGCCTTTTCAGAATGGCTTCTTTTGCTTAGTAAAATGCATTTAATATTTATGTCTTTTCATGAATTGATGGCTTATTTCCTTTTAAATTAAGATTTTTATAAAGATAATAAAAAGACTTTATGAGAGTGATTAGACAGATATTCTTAGGTATAAGCCAATGTAATTTAAATATTACTTGAAATTAATTTTAAAAAAGTGTACCCTATAAGTGTTACATCTTCATCGTAAAAAATAAGACTGTATCAGTCCAAATTTCTTCTCACTGAGACCAGAGACACCCTCTAACCTATGGGTCTAAGGGAGCTATCTCTTTATTGGTCTGGTCTGGAATTTCTTGGATGCTCCACGGTGATCTTGACTCAAGCAGTCTCTTTTGAGTGGAATGTCTGTTTCTTGCTTCAGTGTCCTCATCATTAAATTTTACTTTTGGCTTATAATTTGTCTGAATGCAGGTTTTGAAGACTTTGTCTTTATGAATTGATTTCTACAGAAGATTCTGTTTCCTTCTAATATGTGCTACAAAATATTGGCTATCACTCAGGGATATAGTGGCTGTCTGTTTTTCTAACTCAAAGGCCCATGGTTATTCTGCAAAAAATCAGCATCTTCTGCTCTGGTACCAGTTTGAAGTTCTGCCCGTGGGAGGAGCCCTTTACCCAGTGGTTGGGAGAAGCTCTTTCTGCCTGAACTTTGAACTACAAAGAGAGAAATGTATTCCCGAGGACCAGTGTAGTAGGGAAAAATGTGGAACATTTGGGCAGTTTTCCACCCTGTAAGAAGGGTCACCATGTGGTGCTAAGACCAGGGAGAATCTGTGAGTGAGTGACTCTGTGTGTGTGAGAGTGTGTGTGTGTGTTCAAGAGGTGTGCCTTTGAGGTTTGTAATACCTACCATTGCTCCTTATACCATATCTTGTACAACTTGTGTTTGCCCATAATATTAATATTTCTTATGGATGCTTGTTTTACGTTTGTGTCAATACATGGTTCTGCTAATAGTATATATTTCTTTAATGTCCATCTTTTTTAGTGCTAGCTCAACTTTTAAGATTTTAGAAATATCACTGTGTTGCTAAGTTGGTTGTTTATTATACAGCACAAGGCTTCATGTAAATGGAGTGCTTAAAAATGAGTTTTTCTGATGAAGATAACTTATCAGCGACTCAGTGCCAGATGCTAAGAAAGCCTTTGAACAATGGTAGAGGTTTCAGTATGGCTTCACTGCTGGAGCTTCTTCAGGAGATGTAGGCATTCTGGAAACAGACAGAAACATAGTGTAAAAAAGCATTTGGTCACACTTTCCAATGGATCACCCTAACTCGAGAAGAGCATAAACATATCATGCCGATTGGCAATGATGCTACTGACAACAGTGATTTCAATCTTTTACTTTGAGGAATCTGAACACTTCTTGGAGATAAACATATCTGGACAGGCTGGAAGTTAATCATGTAATTAAGAACTAGCATCATGCTCCTGTCCAAAAAGGAATCTGAAGGGGCTGGTTGAGATTTGCTGAGCAGGTCTTAAAGAAATTGAACATCATCTGCCTTTCCTTTCACTAACCTTTATTGTTTATTTGATTTCTTTTCATAGGAATCTGTATCATTACTTCAACATGTACCAAAATACCAAACCCTCAGGTCTAAACATATTTACTTCTCAGCTCTTGTCATACAGTTAGAGGTGGGAAATGAGTGCCCAACATGTTATAAATCCTTGCATGCTGAGTGCGGTACCGTCAACAGAGGCTTGGCAGTGACAGTGTTTGGGGCTGAGGATGGAAGAGGCTTGTTTGAGGTTTTAACCTCTTCGGAGAGGCACTAACTACCCTTTGAACCTTAGCTGTGACCCACAAAATGACAAAGCAACATATGCTTTGTGCCTTGTTAAGTTTTAGAAATCTTTAGAAAATTAATCAAATATTAAAATAAAAAATGAAAACTCTCAACTCCTGCCACATATGTGAAAATGTGGAATAGGTTTTTTTTTTATTTTGACGCTGTCAGTTTTTTCATGTATTTAAAAATACTGTTTTTAAATTTTCTTTTCAGCTTGTTTTCAAAGATTAGCTAGCTTTCAAATATCATTTTCTCCAGTTGGCTTCTAATTTTGCAAACATTCTGAATAAACTCATTGCACAGTAATTAAAGCTGTGAGAGAAATTTTGCTTGTAGCATCTCATCTTCACCAAGTTGTCACCTTCTCTAGCAAGAAAACCAGTCTTAAAAGCAATCCATTAAATTTTTTTACTATGTTGACCTTTTGAAGGGACCAAGATATTCATCATTAAATTATTATCCCCTGGGACCAGTGTTAGACAAAAAATTTTTAAAAGAAAAGTTGGTGTTTTCAGGGTCAGTTCTACAACCTTACACATTGTTTTTTATTTAGTGTCAAATCTCCTTTAGAAATGGAAGGTGACTTCATTGGCAGCCCACTGAGATTTAAGCTCAGCATATTCTTCCAGAAAATGTGGATCTTATTCTTGTCTTTCTAATAGCTAATTAACACACACACACACACACACACACACACACACACACACACACACACACAATTTGAAGAGTCTTGTTTCATGTCAGGAAAATACTTCACTTTATGGCCATGTACTTAATCAAAATGCTCTATCATAGTACAAGGGACTATAAGCTTCATATTAAAGAGATATCTAAAGATCTCTACTGAATGAAAAGTCCAGGATTATCTAGATAAATTCCAGACTTGTTCTTCTTCTGGAAAAAAAACATTACACTGCAGCCTCTTTATAACACTGGTGGATAGGACGAAGGGCCATGCTCCAGATTCTAGAGCTAGATTCTAGAGCTTGTTAAAACAGAGTATGGGCCTCACCTTTGTAGTCTGATTCAGTAGGTCTGGGGTGAGGCCTGAGAATTTGGATTTCTACCAAGCTGCAAAGGGATGCTGATGCTGACCACACTTTGAGAACTACTGGCCTAGAGCTTGGGAAGGTGATGCCCATCAGTGGTCAGAAGAAGCAGACTGGGAAATGTCAGAGCCTAGAATTAGATGCACCAAGGGGTTGAGGGGACAAAAATTGACAGAGGAGGTCAGGTTTATAAGTAATGAGATGGAGCAGGGAATCTAAAAAGAAAGGAAACAACACTGAGATACCATATTTGCCAAGGGAACTCAGCCCATTGATGAGGAAATCCAAAGGAAGAGATTCCTGACAGGCCAGATGGGGGTAGAGCATATGAATACTCAGGTCACCCAGCTGGGGGTCAAGGAAAGGCTCTAAGCCCTAAGAGACAACTGGGAAGAACAGTGCAGGACCCCAGTCCTTGGAGATTTGGAGAAATCCAGCAAATTACCAGAAAATAATTCAGTGTAATGTTAGGATGATTCTCGCTGCTGTAACAGAAAAACCCCCTAGTAAGAGTGACTCAACTTGTGAGAGTTTCACTCTTGCTCAAATTTCAAACCAAACAGTCTTGATTGTTAGGTAGCTCTCCTCTAAGTAGTGACTCAGCAATCCAGGCATTGTCTAACTCGTGGCTCTGCCACCATCAAATATGGCTTTTAAGGTTACTGATCGGGGGAAAAGCATAGAGAATCACACATAGGAGGCTTGTAATGGGCAAAGCCTGAAAGGGACACTTATCTCTTATGCCTAAAATCCACTGATCAGGAATTGATTCCACTGCTATGTTAACTCAGCAAATTGAGATGTGTCCAAGCTGAAAAAACAAACAAACAAACAAACAAACAAACAAACAAACAAACAGGTTTTGTGGCCAGCTAACCAGTTTCTGCCACACTCAGATAAAAGGGAACAAAGTAGAATTATGGTTATCATAATTGCATCACAAGAAGATTGTTCTCCCACCAGCCAGTGTGATGCAACCAAATGTTCTAGCTGAGGGCATTAGCTCATTCAGTCTGTCTTGTCACTGCAATGATCTTGCATGTGGGGAGCAAAAACGGACAAAGAAGCTGTGAACCAGGCAGGGCCTAGAGACCAGCCATTTACCAGTTTTACTGAATACAGTTAAGGGATGTTGTGTTCTCTGGACAAAACTCTCATCTAAAAATATCATATCAAGGAATGTAGTTGTGTTCTGCAGCTACAAAAGGAAATGAATGTTTTCTTCATTCCATTTCTTTTGAAGAAACCCATTTAGAATTTCTTGGATAGACCAGTTTATATTTCTAATGTAGGTACACATTTCTTACTTTGGATGTATTTTTAGAATTTGGTTGTATTTTTTAGAAATATTAATTGAGAAAGCCTACCACTGACCTTCCTCAATTTAATATATTTAGGGAAGATCTTCAAGGATGACACAACTGTACATGAGAGGTTTTGAATGGACCAAATGACTGAAAACTGTTTATTTGAGGAAAATAAAGACAAAGTTGGAATATAATCACATAAAAAGATCTGGAAGTATCTTGATCAGTGTTTCCTTCTCATCACTGCTCAAGAGAAACAGCCTTCTCCCTACTTCCTTAATTTGCCTGGGAAAACCAATATAAGTTCTGGAAATCTAAGTCCCCAAAACATGCAAACCACAGAATTATTCTAAAAGGATATAAAAACTGTTCAACCATTAAAAAAAATCAACCACTGAAATAACTGAGGGATGATTTGATGGTAGATACAGTGTGGGATGAAGGTGTGATTTGCAGGCCGGGCCAGTGGAATTATGGTTGAATCCATGGTGAGGCCACAGCAGTCTCACTGACAACTTGTGAATTTTCCTTGATTTTTTTTTTTTTAGTTTTGTGAATTTATTATTCATTGTTGTTTATATTCGAGGTGAATAGTAATAACTGGTTTAAAGCATTGATTTATAATTATGTAAAATGTTACATGAAAATGTTTTCAATTCATAGTGTTCTTTTGAAGTTATACTATCTAAACCCCAGAGAATTCCTTAATAGCAATAAGTCAGACCTCAGTCATTCTGGATAAATACTTAAAGATGAATAGGGTAAGTGAGAACATAACCCTTAAGATTTCTCAAAGGAGGGAGAAAAGACAGTTAATGTACACTGAAACTATTCATGTATAGAAGTAAAAATACACTAGAAGAGAATAAGGGTTTAATGTTTGACCAGGATGGTTCTCAACCCGGCCATACTTATGAATAACCTAGGGAGCTTATAAAAAATACCAGTGCCTGCAGTCCTCCCCTCCCCCAGATCCATTAAATCTGACTCTCTGGGGTGGGATCTGGGCAGTAGTATTTTCTTAAATCTCTGAGAACCTGGCCTGGGAGATTCTCTCACTGGCCTCCCTTTGTTCACTTAACCTATCGATGAGAGTAGAAGAGAGAAAATGCTCCAACAGGACAAAGAGGACACTCTGAGGAGACTTGCTGGGAAGAGAAGGTGGAATGGAAGAAGGGCCATTGGCTTCTTCCAGTCCCACAGCCAGGAGAACCTCCACCGAATCTGACCTGTGCACAGGTCCCACTAACTGGTTTGGTCCTCTGACCTTTCTTTTTGTCATGAGGACCTCAAGATTCTTGGTTGCTGGGAATCCAGAACCCAATTTTATTATGTCTTTTCCAGTCTGCCCTAGTCCTGGGTCACACCCTGTCTTCTCTCAGTAAGGTTGTCAAACTGGGATCACTGGCTCCAGCACCAGAGTTTCTGCTGACTTTATGTTATTAGCATTCAGCTATTTATTTACCCCACAAATATTCACTTCCGTATACTAAGCACTGACAACTTATTTGGCACCTGACCTGGGCTGGGTAGAGGAGTAACCAGATTCAAGGTTCTATACTGAGGCCACCTCTCTCCTGAACCTTAGTGATTATTGCCACAGTCAGAGCCAGGCTCCTGAGGTGCAGCCTACTGACAGAATGTGACAACCTCACCTCATCCATGCTCAAGAAGTGTAGGCTGCACAGTGCTGCTAGCAACCAACGCCCTGTATCAGGCTAATACCAACTAGTGCTAATCAGAGATTGGAGTCATTATGAGCTAAAATAATAGATAGCTCTTCTTTGATGCTTACCCTTTCTTCTGGGCCGTGATCCCAAAGGAAAGACTTATTTGGTATATTTTCACGTCATTGAGCCTCTCTGTTGGACCCAGCAAACTGGCTTTTTATTAGTATTTTTATTGCTGAAAAGGTCTCCATCCAAAAGACACATTAATAAATGAAGGCATATCTTATAGCCTATCAGAGGAAAAATAGCTCAAAATGCTGCCTTTGAGTGTACCAGAGGTAGGTTATTTTATGAATGCAACAGATGGCTACTTTTTAAAAGTTTACAGACCAAAGTTGTCCCAACCATATTTTATGTGGGAAATTTCAAGCTTCAGTGGGATAATTATTCAGATAAGTATTTGCGCAAAATAAATTCTCACCCTAACTGTATCAGTAGGTGGGATTTTTAGTCTGAAACCAGGGAAATATAGAATAGTCCTACCTTAAAAATTAAGAAACGTTTATTTCATGATAAAACTTCAGCATTGACATGTGCACATCAAAGCCTATGGCTGACTTTGCTTTCCAATACACAGACCAGTCTCCAGGTTCAGCAGAAACAATGAATTCTTGAGAATGTCTCTGAGTCATGCTAATCATTCTTTTCTCTAGGCCCTCTGAGCTCTATCTGTATGTCAAGATAAATCACAAGAAAGTTATGGGTCTAGACCACATTAGCGAAACTCTCCAAAGAAATATCTTCACTGAGTTATGATTTAATAAATAGCTTGCCCCCAGTGTTTACTGCAGTTGGTGTAAGAAATGACTGTAAGAAAATCATTTCTATATCTTCTGTAAGCCACTTTTAGTCCAGATTGTCATTTATATAAAAATCAATTCAATAAAAACCCCCAAGAATTTATTGCCAGTAGAAAACAGTTCCCTACAAAAGAACTCATAAGCTTCCTTGATCAGAAACTGAAAACTATAAAACTCAGCATCTCATGCCTTTTCCTCTGATTGCCACGAAGCTTGGAGCATAACTTAGTGCTCCCATGTACCAGTCCTCTTTAGCTGAGGCTTCCAATGTGTTTGTCTTCTCTCCCTTTGATTTCTAGATTTTGACCTACTTTGACCCTTATATTAATGGTTCTAATGCATATGTTTTCTTTGAAATTGTTCATTTTGGAAGTGGGCTGAGGCATCCAAGCCTCACTGCTTGATCTTCCTGACTCTTAGGCTCAGGTAGCTCTCATCGCCCCAAAGGAAGGTTCCAAGGGAACAAGATGAAAGTTGTGTACATTTTGATAGGGTTTGGTACACCCACCCCCATAAGAGGTTAGGCCCAAATAGCAGTCTGTTGTGAGGAGTACCAAACATCTTAGGGAAATTATTGTCTGAATAGGGATACTGAGAAACTGAGTGGACCAATGTAGTAAGAGATGGGAATCCTGAAGGCAAATTGTAATCAGGTGTCTGTTAAAACCATCAGCTCTGACTTAGAATATATAGACTATACATACTCCTATCTTATAAAAATGACAATGCCTAAACTTCCAAGTATTTCAAAGTCATCAAAGCAGCACTTAATATTGGTACATTATTTTTATTTCCTTCTTATTAAATAAATTAAGAGGTCGAGTTATGACTAGTTATACCAGAATGTGCTGCCAGGTCAGTGGGTTTTGAATGGTCCCAAATGGTCCTCTGCACTGGGATCCAGTGAATATGTGTCCAACACCATCTCTATTCCTAATAACACGTAGCCCTTTCTTCAACGGTGCCCATTGTTTCAGGTGTATGATATTACTGGTGAGAAAGAGAGATCCTCTGTAGATTTCCCATCCCTGAAGTACCCATGGATAGAATGGAGAGCAATAAAAGGAAGAACAACCTGAAAGACATTTGTAAAACTGTGGGTGAAAAAACAAGGCAGAAGAGAAGATACTGTGGGGTAATTGCAGAAGTTTATAAGAGGGAATTTAACTTCAAATGAATTCTGAATTTGATGAGGTGGGTGTTGCAGAGGGAAAGTGAATGACAAGGCCTTGGAAACTGGAAGCCGAAGTGGGGGATTGAGGGCTTGCAGACACGAGTTTGAAACAAAGAGAAAGAACTGATTTCCAAAGGAAGAGAGAGGCTGAATAAAATACTAAAAACTAACAACAGTAACAACAACAGCAAAAACAAATCAGCAAAGATCAATATGCATGACCCAGGCAGGTGAGACCAAGAAGAAGATCCCCAAAAGAATGAGTAGGTGGGTGTAGATTCTGGGACAGCTCTTTATAATTGAATCAGTAAAATTCATCTTGCCAAATTGTAAAATCACTTGTATTGGGTGGATTCTGATTTTAGACCTGAATCTAGTTTTCTGTATAGACAAAACAAGACCTTCAGGTTGAAAGAAAACAGTGTTGCTAATGAAGACCAAGAGTATTTTTGGACATTAAATGGCTCTTACGAAAAGGCATTTTGATTACTTAAGCATAAATGAATCAGAAATATGGATAAAATTTCTCTTAAAGCACATAGGTATTTTTAAAGAATTAAGAATAGAAAGTGCTGACCTAATACATTTGGAGATCTGATGAATGAATAAATGAGATGGAAAATAGAGTTTGAAATGTTCTGCTCAACTCAAACCACTAACAAGATCTTGTAATCCTACTTTGTCATTTTTATGGTAGGATTTCTGTCCCCTCTCAGTGTCTGTGTTTTGGTGAACTTTTTTTTACTAAACAACACTTATGCTAATATCAGCCCAAAACTTTTATGAAACCTCTTTATAGGTGTCTTCTGAAAATGTTATTCCTTAATCTGAGATTAGATCAGACACATTGTCTTAATCTGTGCCTCTTTAATACCTAGCAGAATTCGTAGCTTCTCTTCCCTTTGTATCTCTTGGAAACAGGACTTACAATGAGCTGCACTTGTCCTATCCTTCTGTGCTATATTAATTATGTGAATGGCTTTTAATCATGCCTCTGGTGGCAGAGGAAGAGATGGCCAGAACCAGAGGACCCCAAATCTCAGCCAGCTGCCTTCTGCTGTCTGTCTAGGGAGGCATGCTGAGGCATGAACAGTGTGTGTTTGCCTAGAGCTCTGTCCCCAAATGTGAAATCCCTGGTCCTGGTGATTTGGGCAGAACTATGGATTTATGAATACAAGCTCTTCTTTTGCCTCTATACACTAAGGCCTGAGGGGAAAACAACCCTCTTCACCACAGTATCCTAGACCAGCACCAGCCATAGAAATATAATGTGAATCACAATTGAGAGCCCCATATGTAACTTTAAGTTTCCTAGCAGGTGAAATTAATTCTGATAATAGATTTTGCTTAACCCAATATATCTAAAATATTATCATTTCAACATTTAATATTAAACATTTATTAAGATTTTTTATGTTTTTTAAATTTTTATTAAGTCTTTGAAGTTTTGTGTCTATTTTACACATAGAGCCCCACATTTCAACTGCTTACTAGCCACTTGGCTACTGTATAAGACTGTGTAGTTCTAAACCTATATTTCAATACTTGCCTTGAAGTTTGTATCACTTATGATGAAAGAATAAAAAATTGAGCTAAAGAGAGTGAAGAAACTAAGGGGAAAAAAATCTCAGTCCTTAAAGGAATATTTCTCAGAGTAGAATCTATGAACCTCTTGGGTCAAAATCACCTGGGATATATTTTATTTTTTAATCAAAATGCAGGATTCTGGGTTTGACCCTAAATCTACCTAATCAGAACTTCTAAGGTTGGAACCTGGGAATCTGCGTATTTAAGCTTCTGTGATCGTTCTCTTCCACACTTATTTCTCTGGTGCCCAGAAGAGGAGTCACACACATGGGCCACCTGTACCCACTGAGCAGCTGTATTTTCTCTGTTCCTAAAGTATCTTTAAATTTTGGAGCCATTGTTTTAAAAGTGGGATCCCTTCCTTCCTTCCTTCCTTCCTTTCTCTCTCTCTCTCTCTCTCTCTCTCTCTCTCTCTCACACACACACACACACACACACACGCACACGCACACATGCACAAATTTTTGGATACTCTTGACAAGTCAGAAATCTATAAAGCTGAGGCCTGTATTTCCGCATGACAACTGGCTAGAGGTGAGCAGTGGACATTCTCTAGAAAGGACAGTGGCTGACCAGTTCGTGACTGTCCCAACCTGACCCACTTCATTTCTCTATGTTACATGCTAGCTCCCATTGACTTTTTAAAAATTTATATAGGCATACCTCAGGAATATTGCGAATTCGATTCTAAACTTCCTCAATAAAGCGAGTTGTGATCTTTTTGCTGGTGGAGAGCCTTGCCTTCAACTTGTAAAAAACACTGCATTTGTGAACACAATAAAGTGAAGCACAATAAAATGAGATATGCTGCATGTTTTCATTTTACAGTAATTTTAGATTTATAGCAAAGTTGCAGTGATAGTTCAGAGAATCCTCATACACTCTTTACTCAGCTCCCCTAACGTTAACATCTTTTATAGCCATAATGCATTCATTGAAACTAAGAAGCTAGCATTGGGGTAAGACTGTTAACTAGACTGCAAACTTCATTCAGATTTTACCATTTCTTCCATTAAAGCCCCTTTTTTGCATTGCATTTAGCCCCGTAGCCTTTTGAGTTTACCATCTCTGGTCTGGCACAGCAGACCTAAGCCGTCCACTGCATGCCTCCTTTCTTCTGGGCCTTACCAGGATCCTGTCAGGCCAGCAGGGCCAGGTGACTCCTCTCCAGTGCTAGGCAACCCTGAATACATTCTAATTCCAGTCGCTGCACTGGCTGTACAGCTGCAGCTGCAAAATGAAGAACACTCTTCACACATCTGGTGTGAAAAGAGCTCTTCATTACAGGGGTCTTTGAGGGACATCTGCACTCATTAATGGCAATGCCAGTAGCACTATTTTCTAATAAGCAGGACAGCATTGATGATTTATCTATGAAGATAATGTGACTACAGTGTTCTGCTGGAACATGAGGTGCTAGATTTGTGGCCACACAACTTTATGTGCATGTACTTTTCCCAAAGAGTTACCTAACCATGCCTTTTTGGTAAGTGGAAATGCTTAAATACATCACTTCTGAACCTCCCATCCTAAGCAGTGAAATTTAGACATACAGAACTTTCACTTTCCTTTCTGGCTCTGCTTAACATGTAAATTTTCTTTTAGTCCAGTAGGACTAAACCTCTTGAGAAAGTGCTTTTATTTCTTGGCCAACATTTCCTTGAGCAGAATTTCAATTTTGCGGTGCCTGAAACCACTAACTAGTATATATGCTGATTTGCCTTAACTGTAAGAACAAATCCAATTAACAAATCTTCAAGGAATTGGGCTGGAACTGAGCCATTCTTCCAGGTGGAAACATCTTTCTGTTACACATGCTTCTTGTGCTATTCACCCCTTGTCCTCTGATTGTCCAGATAATCCATGGCCTGACATGGAGAATTTGGAGTCTAAAAAATCCATCTTCACAAAATCTGGGGATGAATGGCTAACATGTTCAAAAACTGTTCTTTCTAATCCTTATCATTTCCAGGGCTGCCTCTCTCTGATTCTGACACCTGAAATAATTCAGTAGACAATTTAAAGCAAAAGTTTTTTGTATACAGTGAAGTTCTGAAAAGGAAGCCAGTTAAGATCCCATAAAAGCCTTGTTTCCAAACAAATGAGAATAATTTGAGTCTATCAGTGGGTTGGTTTGGGCTACTGTGATTGTGCTATAAAGTGTCTTCCAGATTAAGCACCTGTTACTGCAAACACAGAGTCAGTCATTCAGGTTCCTGGATTACCGTCTGGAAGTTTAAACACTGTGTTTTGTTGTATCATGAAGGAGATAGAGACCAAGAACATATGCACTGTTTATACACAGCACTCTTCTTTTTAAAAGCATCAGTTCACTTTCAGTTCACTGGCTGGTACTTGATAGTTTAGATCTACCTTGTATAAGACAAGGAAATTACCTTAGAAAATAGTAGCTTATATTTGTAAGTTCCAGCTTTTCAAAATACTTTCAAACCTATTATTTCATTCTATTCTTTCAGTGACCTTGGGAGGAAAATAAGACCTAGGGTAAGTATTACTGTGATCTGTCAGATGGAGAAACTTCATTCCTAAGAGGCAGTAAGTAACTTTCCTAAGGTCATGCACCTTCCTAGCAACAGTCTAGAAATAGAAAAACTGTTTGTCTCAAGATTTCTTCTAGTCCTCTGTCACGGTGCCCTTTGGGCCTTTTGGGCCTTTGTGATTTCTCCATTCTTCCTGGCTAAATGCTTCACATTTGGGGACATTTAAAAGTATTGCCTATTGTAGGACTGTTTGTATCTTAATAGAATTCTGAGCTTTCAGCTGAAGCTCAACAGTAGAAGTCAGAGCAAGCCAGTGAGTAGAAGGGGAGCCTGGGGCTACGGCCTCTCCTGACTCTTCTGTGTTTGCTTGTTTTTGTTTGCTTGTTTGTTTTGTTTGTGTTTGAAGTCTGGGGGCAATGGAAAGGGCCTCTCTTTAATCCAAGGCATCAGAATAATTCTGGCCTGGTCTAGACTTGTTTCTTGATAATCTTACAGAACTGAATTCTGGTAGGCTCAACCTCCAAAGTCAGAGGCAGTGACAAGTCCTGATTAATGAGCTTCTTAGAGTTGTGGAATCAATTAGATCAAAGAAAATTAATTATCTAAGGAGTCTGTTGATTCCAAGTTAGCATTTGCCTTTGTTTTACTTTTACTAGCTAGACAAAGTCATTATATTATTGCACAATAAATAAATAAAATCATTGTTCTAATGCTCTGCTGGATGAAAAGTTAATGGTCTACCCTAATTCCAAAAAGATGCTTCCTAAATTATACAGTCAAACAGTGTTGAAATTAAGAGAGAGAAAATGCCAGAACTTGAAAATGTTTTTCTCTCATTGTTAGATTCCCTGATGTCTGCCTAGCTCCCTCTCTCTAAAGGTTTTCCATGGGTCCTCATTTTCCTAAGACCTCTCAGCAACCAAGGCCCCATTTACCTCTCTTCCTCCCAGTGTCTTAGGGACCTTGGGGATGAGGGTAGTGCCATGCATTCAGTCTCCAGAAACTAGTTGCCCTCATGTGGTCTGCATGTGTTCATAATGACATGCTTGGAGTACGTTAGCCAGTACCATCTGGGGCTCCTGGAGTAGTGTCTGGGAGCCCAGGACAGCTTAATCTCAGGCCAGAGGATGGGGAAATATATTGGATGATTACAGTTCCCTTTTAGGAAGGGAGAGTCTCTGGCATTAGGATGTTCACATCTGCTAAACCCATTATGGTCTCTGCTCCCCGTGAGTATTATAATAAGAATAGCCATCAATCTGGCTATCACAGCTCCTTTCTGGCCACTATTCTCTGGTCTGATCCAGTCTGTGCCTAACAACATGTAAGGGTGTGTCAGTCTCTAGCTGGGGCTCCCGCCAGCCTTCGACCTACTTGTGTTGGAGAAGTCAAACCAGGCCACTTGATACTAAATTGACAATCCCTGAAAAGTCTGAGGCCTAATGTCCCCCTGGGGCTAACTGCTGGGGAAAAGACATGTGTCCTGAATCCAGCACATCTGGCCCCTAGCACTTAATGTCTGTACCGGTGCTTCTCAATCTTTAAAATGCATAAGAATTACCCAGAGAGTCTGTTAAAACCCATTCTTGAGCCCCATCCTCATTAAATCAGATTCAGTAAGTCTGGGGTAGCAACTGGGAATCTGGTGAAAGTGTTTTCTATCTCTTTGCAACAAAGAGTGTGGTCCCCCACCTACCAGCATTGCCATAACCTGGGAACTCATAAAAAATCCAGGATCTTGGTTCCCACCCAGACCTACTGAATCTGAATTTGTGTTTTAACAAGGACATTCTTTGTGCCTTGAAATTGGACATGCTGGTCTATATCATTCATTTAGTGCTGAACCCATGAGCATATCACGAACCTGGAAAGATCCTTAGGAGTTCAGATGCTCTAGGCCCTTGTCTTCGAAATGATAAATTGTTAATTCTATGTTGCTATTGCTTTGCATTATCAACTTTCTATGGATATTTGTGTCTTTTACCTAAATTGTAATAACCTCAAAGGACAGCGGCTATGTCTTAAAATCCTTACTCAAAATATACTGCATATAGTAGACACATATCAAGCATTTGTGTGTCTACTGGTTGATTGTGACAATATTGTGAAGACACCTCATAAAATGAAGGTATGGTGTCTGTTTTATTCATAAAGAAAGCTGTATCAACAGCTGTGATCTGTGTTTAGTTTTTCATGTAAATTTACAAAACAGAAAGCTGAAGCACAATCTCAAATTTTCAGTTTCTGAAGTCTCACTGGAATACCATCCCTATTCTGAGAGTGTGTAGTTATTGTGTTTATGGGCACGGTATCTATGGTAATAAAGAGCTGGCTGGGAAGACCTTGTTCCTCTCAATTCCATGCAGTGCTGGATTTGAAAATTTGTACTTCAAGAGAAAAAAAAAAAATGGTGTAGATGATAGAGGCTTTGTTCATCCCTCTCATGACCAAATCAAAGTTGTGACAGACATAAGGAGCCGAGAGCAAGGAAAGTCACCTGGGATATAGATGAAAGGAAGCACTACAACCAGGGACAGAAATAATTAATCGACCTGCAATGGTAGAAGGTAGGAGGGGGTGAACATGCGAGGCTGTCCAGTCTCGAGTGGCTGAGTGGGACAGAGGCTGGCAGCTGCAAACTCCTCTTAAAGGGGCCATGTCCTCAAGCGGACATTTACAGTGACAGATCTGCTCACTCTGAGCACCAGAACCAGATATGCTGCTCAGGGGGCACCAGGGACTTACAGGGGACATTGAGTTGTCAGAGTGAGGGCTGGAGGTGAGGATCTCTCCTGGACAGAAGCGCCAATGGTATCCATTGTTCTTCTGTTGAGCCCTCCCCCTCCCAGTGCGCAGACTCAGCGCTACCATAGCTGAGACATTATCAAACTGAATAACAGAGATTGCTCTGCCCAGAGGATTCCCTGAAACTCTACCTCCCTCAACTTGCAGCCTCATCCAAGCCACATCCAGGTGTGTCCTCCACGAGTCAGGTGCTTGCTCCTTGCTGAGCAGCAGCAAGACTCACACTGATGGCAGCTGGCCTCAGTTTCTGGTGTGGTTTCTTGAGGCAACCATAAGCACAGCATCTGTGGATTGCTTGCTGAATCTTAACAGGTGGCCCTGGAGGGGCACAGGCTGGGGCTAAACTTGCCCTGCTGCTGGCCCTTCTCAGGACTGTGCCACTAGACACCTACTTCACAAACCTACACTAATAAGACCGGGAGACTTAGGAGCTTTGCTTAGTACATAGAAACAGACACAAAAAGGCAGCCAAAGTAGAAGGACGAAGAAGCAGAAACCATATGAGAACAGGACAGAGATCCAGGAATAATGGAGTCAAGCAATCTAACAGATGCAGAGTTCAAAACACTGGTTATAAAGATGCTCAATGAACTTAGGGAAAGTATAGATGAATTCAGTGAGAACTTTAAGAGATAAAAAAACATAAAAACAGAAATGGAAATTATAAAAGGGACCCAGTCTGAAATGAAGAACACATTATCTGAGATGAAGAGTATATTAGATTGAATAAACAGAGTGGATAAAGAGGAGGATTGAACCACCGATATAGAGGATGGGGAAGCCAAGGACACTTAATCAGAATGGCAAGAGAAAAGAAGCCAAGACTATAATAATCATTTAAGGAGCCCATGGACACTATTAAATGTAACAATATCTGTGTCATAGGAGAACTTTACTGAACACAAGACATTGAAGAACTATTTGAAAAATAACATTGGAAAACTCCCCTCACCTGGTGAAGGAAATAGACATACAACCCCAGGAAGCTCAGAGAGTCCCAAGAAAGAGGAACCCAAAGAGGCCCACACCAAAATACATCATAATTAAAATGCCAAAGGTTAAATACAAGGAGAGAATCTTAAAAGCAGCAAGAGAAAAATAATTAGTTACCCACAAGGGAGTACCTGTAAGACTGGCAGCTGATTTCTCAAAAGAAATTATGCAGGACAGAAGGGCTTGGCATGAAATATTCAACATGATGAAAACCCAGGATCTGCAACCAAGAATATTTTACCCAGCAAAGCTATCATTTAGAGTCAGTACTGATAAAGAGCTTTCCAGACAAAAATAAACTAAGGAAATTTATCATCACCAAGCCAGTATTACAAAAAATGTTGGAGGGACTTCTTTAAGAAGAAAAAAATATGCATCAAAAACAGGAATAAAGAATGGTAATAACTATATTCCTATCAACAAGTACTTCAAATGGAAAAGAATTAAGTGTTCCAACCAAAAGATAGAGTGGCTGAATGGATAAGAAAACAAGACCCCTACATATACTGCCTACAAGATATTCATTTCAGATTAAAAGACACAAACAGACTAAAAGGAAGGGGATGGAAAAAGATATTGACTTGATGGACCTAGAAGGTCCTGAATGAAATGAAATAGGTTAGATAGAGAAAGACAAATATCACATGATTTCATGTACATGTGGAATCTTAAGAATAAAATAAACAACTACAACAACAAAAGTGGAAATAAACTCATAGATACAGAGAATATTTTCAGGACTACTAGAATGGGGGTTTTGGGGGGAATGGCCAAAAAAAGGCAAAGGGATTAAGAAGTACAAATGGAGAGTTGCAGAACAGACATGGAGCTGTAGAGTGTAGCATGGGGAAGATGGTTAGTAATATTGTAATAAATAGGTAAAGAGTAAGAGGGGTACTAGATTCAGTGGGGTGATCACTTTGCAGGTTATGTGGATCTCTGGTCACTATGCTGTACAACTGAAATTAGTATATTATGGTATGCCAACTATAATTGAAAAAAAAACCTCATTGAATCGTGCATTGTAAATACGAGCAACTAATCGTCTATTATGTTTCAATAAAGCTGGGGGGAAAAATGGATTATTGTTTTAGGCACTCAATTAAAAAAAAGTTTTGTTTCAAGGAATGACATGAACTCTAAATTGGGAGAAGTTTGAAAACAAACAAGTCTCTACTCAAAAACAGCAACTGATTTTGTCATGTCTTTCCAAGTAGACTATATTATTGTTTGAATATTTTGATAAAGGATAAAGATCTCATAAAGTCCTCATCAAACCTTAATGCTTCACTCATAAATGCCTTCCAATACTAGCTTGCTTGCTCTCACCCAAAGCTAGAAACTTGACTCCTTCATACCCTGGAAGGCTGGAAGAGCAGAAAATGTGTTCAACAATAAATATTTATTGGTTGCCAAATAAATGCAGCGTGGTCCACAGACCAACAGCATCAGTATCACCTGAGAGCTTATTAGAGATGTGGAATCTCAGGCCCCAGCCCAGACCTCCCGAGTCAGAATCTGCATCTCAGTGATTTGTATGCACATTAACAGATAAGGACTGGCCCAGAGGACTTTTGAAGTACAGGATGTGACATTAAAGTTAAAACTTCAGTGATAACTATAAGGAGACAGTTGTTTGGCTTGTCAGGAGTAGAGCAATCAGAAATACAGAGTAATGGCCCAGAAACATAAGTGGGGAAGAACAGAAAGGCCGGTGTGGGTGGAGCATGGCAGGAGAGGGGCAGAGGATCAGAGAGGAAATAAAAACTATAAACAAAAGACTGATTCTACTGTGCCCTGAAGCCACTGTTGGGAGCTTGAATTTTTCTCTAAGAGCAAAACAAGGAACTGATGGACTTCAAGTGGGGAAGAATCATATCTGATTCAGATTAGGGATATGTTTTTGAGAAAAAAATTCCCAGGCTTAGTTGATGAATTGGACCTGTGGTAGGACTCCAGAAAGAGAGAACTTAAGAATAATTTCTTGATTTTTGGAAGATTATAGTACTATTTGCCATGATGGGGAAGACTAAAGGAAGAGAGTATAGGTGGAGGCAATGGTGAGGGGTGGAATCAAAAATTAAATTTCAGATGCCATGAAACATCCATGTGGAGAGGGGGACTTAGCAGTTAGATACTCAAATCTGGAGTTGAAGGGAAATCATACCCAGAGATGTGAATTTAGAATCTCTTGACTCTTAGATGCCATGTTGTCCTCAACTTCAAAGTGCAGGCAAATGGCTATTTGACAGAATATTTGAAACCTAGTTCTAGTGACATTGAGCCATTTTTTTATATTATGCTTAGTGTTCTGTGGGAATACAGAAGCTTTCCATTTTCAGAGAGCCATGATGCCAATAATCTCATTGCTCAGGAATTACTCAGAAGTAAACAGAAATGGACTCTGAACATGCAATGTTCTTGGATCCTATCTATCCTTAATTTATGGATGACTCTCCTAAGTGTGATTATTCATTCTCCCAGACCAAAGCAAACTAGACCTAACTTGTTTAATTTTGACCTTGCTTATTTTTGCCTCTCTCACTAGCAAGTCTGCTCCTTGTGGGCAGGCCCTTGACCAGGGTTGTCTCTACTGAACTGTACCTTCTGCCTATAGAAGCAAGCCTGGCACATGGTGAATTCTTAAAATACTTAAATAAGGATGAGAATAGAGGAAGGTTTCTAGAGACAAGTACAGCAAAACAGTAACAAGTGAAGGTCTGACATTCAGGAAAGAGTTAGAAAAATTGTTGGAGCTCAATAAATCTAAGACCCTGAGACATTTACCCCAGAATTTTCCCAGCACAGTTCATAACTCAACATGCCCTTACGTCATTTTTTATCCATGGCACAGTAAAATTATCCACACTCACGGTGATGACTCTGAGTCATCAAGAAAAGGTTGAAATATGTTCAGTCACTGGATTTAAAATGGCAAGGAATATGAAATACAGCTTTAAAATAATTTTATCCAAAATGGTTAGGCTGAACATTTTGGACCTTAAGTTTTAGGATAACTTAATAACACATATAAATGGATAACCTTGTTACCTATTAATACTATCTGTACAAATGAGGCAAAACAGCATCATTTTTTATAAATAATTACCTTCTGCAAACTGTAGTCAGTTTAGTTTAGTGATGAGTATATGGTCCTAATTATCTATAACTTCGTCTGAAAATTAAAAAAAATTCTTTTCTGGAAAAATTACGGACTCTCATTCCATGCTAACAAGGGCATTTTCCTTCTGAACACAGTTAACACTGCAAACAAAAGAACTCTGGAAGTATCTGCCAGAGAGTAAACAAACTTAAGACACCACCTAAGTTTAGATAGGCGAAATAGAAATCACGTGAGCAATTGGAAAAAAAAATACTAAGGGGCTGAGGCTCAGAACCCCTCGGGAACATAAGTCATATTCTTATAGGTGCTCCCAAAATGGGAGCAAACGCATGTGTGCTTTGCATACCATGGGTGCTCAATAAACAGAGGAAGGAACAGATAAAGATATATTTATTTCCTTTCATTTGTAAGCGTGAGGATTATAGTTGGAGTCTCAGGCTGCTCTAGTCCTGTGAGCTTTTTCATATTTAAGGAATCAGAGAGAGTATTTTAAAATGCCCGTCTCTGAAGAAACCGTGGAAAACTGCCTGGCATCATGAAAATGCTGGTGGTGAGTTTTGGATGATGGTCTAATGCCAGGTTAGCACAACTGAAATAAAGGTCCTCTTGAAATATAAAATTTGTTTACTAAGTTCTTTTCTTCAGTAGCATTAATCTCACATGCACATGCCCGCGCGCGCGCACACACACACACACACACACACACACTCTTAAGGGCCGAGACCATGCCAACTACAGAAAATCTAGGCTGAATTTGGGGGCCAAAGGTGAGATTTGGGTTTGAGAAGCAGTTGTTTATTTCTGTTGATATGACCTCATGACAGTATTTTAAGCCAATTTGGAAATAAAGATGTTTTCGGTTCAGTGACAACAAAACCCGTGTTTGTGTATCACAGGGCAATTGCACAACATTGGGTTGTATTTCTACAACATTCTTGCCAGGCTGGCATCAGGTACAAGCACCAGCTAAAAACGTGCATAATATACAGTTCAGAATGACTACTTCCCTAGCCAAAGTGACTCACTTAAATCAAAAATAGAATGTAGAAAAGAACATAGGGGAAAAAGACCTGTCAACTCCCAATAAAAGAAGCCCACTGGAGTGTGAGCTGTAATCATCACAAAAGATAATGATAATCCCCTGTAAATCTTTACAGAGAGCTTCTGTGCCAGCACCATGGTAAAAGCACCAATGGACTAGCTCACCTAATGCAGGAGGTAGCATCAGGTCTCCACTGACAGCTGAGGAAACTGGGAGACCAGGTAGCAAGGCTCCTGCACCAGTTCAGTGAGAAAGAGTGGTAGCAGAGTGGGCAATGAGGTGTAGAGAGATGAGGAGACTTGCCTAAGGTCCCAGGAGAGGTGGGTGGTTAAGGCAGTGGCTGCTACTATTGGACTCCTGGGCTTGGTACATGGTGGGTCTCCATGGTTTATATATCAAATGGGTCAGTCCCTCCTCAAGGCTCTTCCTAGCCCACCAAAGTAAAGTGAAATGTGGAAGACAATTAGAAAGGCAAAGAAGGGCTTTTTAATTCTTATAACAGCTGGGACAAAATGTTCATTTTTCTACACATCAGAATATAGTTCTTTAAATATTAAAATACCACCAGATACACAGACACGTCTTTATAGCTGCTCAGAGAATAACGGTTTGATAAGAGAGAGCCACCACACCCAGGAGGAGAAAAAAGTCTGAAACTCTAAACTTTTGTGAAATTGGCCAAAGGCCAAATGTCAGCATTTTCACCTCTTTTCCCATATGGCAGAAGGCATTTCACACTGCTTTCCATAATTTCAATAAATCTGGTAAGTGATATGAGTACTCTGAATGCCAAGAGACATATAATATGTGTATAATATGTGTATCAAAATAGATGTCTAGGTTGGTTTGTGACAAGA
Source organism: Eidolon dupreanum (assembly GCA_028627145.1). Taxonomy (NCBI): domain Eukaryota; kingdom Metazoa; phylum Chordata; class Mammalia; order Chiroptera; family Pteropodidae; genus Eidolon; species Eidolon dupreanum. The sequence continues at coordinate 64,520,644 of CM053501.1, read as the reverse complement.
ACCAGATTTCAACAAAGGAGAACAAATCTGGCCTGGCTTTGGTTCAGCGAATGGGTGAGCATGATCCAGGATCACTTTCTGCTTATTTTCTTTTTCCTTACTTTTAAACAAGGTTTCTCCTATAATTGCTTATTCTCTAAAAACCCTTAGCCATCTTGATAATTTCTTCTTATTAACATCTCCTGCATCACTTACAGCCTTACTGGGCATTGTCGATGCCCAGCTGATAGTATAGAACATTAGGACTCAGGAATTCGTTCATCCACTCAATAAATATTTAACAAGCTCCAACTCTGTGCCAGGAATTGTTTTAGGCACTAGGGATACTATAGTGAACAAAAGAAAGTCTCTCACATAGAAAGACTGACAATAAACAGATGAACAAATTCTTATGCAATATATCAAGTGATGAAAAATAATATAAAGAAAACTAAAGCAGGGTAGGATGAATAGGGAGTAATTGGGGTTGGCAAAGGCCTTGATGACAAATTGGTATTCAATCAGGGACTATAAGGAAAGAAGGGAGCAAGTTGTAAGGGTAGAACATTCTAGTGAGAGAGTATGGCAAGTGCAAAGGCCCCGGGGTATAGACTTGTTTATGTTCAAGGACAAGTAAGGGAGTGGGTGAGTATAGAGCATACTGAAAGATGGGAGAATGGTAAGAAAGAAGGTCAGAGAGTTAGCTGGGCCTTAGGGCCAAACTAAGGACTTTGAATTTTATTCTGAGTGAGATGGGAAGCTATTGGTGGTTTTGAACAGAAGAGTAACATGGTCTGATTAATATTTTCCAAATTTATTCTTGTTCCTGTTACAGAATCAACTGAGGAGGTGGAGTTTGGGCAAGGGTGGAGGCAAAAAGGCTTTTGCAAAAGTCAACCTAATGATGACAGTGACTGGGATATTTTGAAGGCAAAGACTAGAGTCTGCTGATAAGGTGTTAAAGGTGAAAGAAGTTAAGATAATTTCACATTTTTTGGAACTTTGGTTACAACTACAAAGTTTGCAAATAACATGTATTGTCTACAACAAAAAAATTGTTACACC
>CM053501.1:64467321-64519100 GCA_028627145.1 Eidolon dupreanum | reverse complement strand
GTCTGGCTCTGCTGTCTCATATATGAGCTACTTAGAGTGTAGAGAACTCCAACTGAGATGTTAAAGTTGTCACATTGGCACATGACTGGGACTGCTAAAAGTGTCTTATTACTTTGTACCTTGGACCCTCTCTGCTCAGTTCTCTTTGCTCTACTCTGAGTTTGTAAATGTTTCATATACACTGACTGAGTAAATGTTTACAGTGAACCTTTACACAGAACCCAGAAAAACTCCCTAATCCATAAAAGTGTCTAGCCAAAACAAGCCCCCTGCGTCTAAGGGATGCCCAGGCCCCTGCCTGCGTGCTGAATGGCTCTTGTCAAAGGCCAGGAGGCCCAGCTGCAGCCAACAAGCGTCTGTGTTTGTGGTCTTTGTGAGGTTTTCACTGTGAGGACTTTCATCCAGGTTGAGTACAATCATCTTTCATGATTCCCATAAATCAGAAAACTGCATATGTCAAAGAGAGGTCACTCTGGGGCTCCTGTCTGGAGTTTAAGAAACAAACAAACAAAAAAAGGCACGTTATATGCAGTGAAAGAAGCAGGGGGGAGGAATGTTATGAATTGTATTTTGAAAAATGCAGCTCAACAGTTCTAATAGGGCTAATATTTAGGCTACAATGTTTGGCTGGATTGATTATGCAATTTATCTTCTTGTGAGCAGATGCATTTCTACCCCAGAGCCAATTTATTTTTATGGAGTTAAATTAGTCACTATTTATAAGCAGAAGAGGTTTCAAAAAGGCTATTTCAGGAGGGTGCCATTACTTTTTCCATTAGTATGTTTGTCTTTCGATCATTCTGGATTGCTTTTGTTTGATTGTGGTTTCTGGGTAAAATAGTGGGCACTATTTGTAAGCTTGGGCAAGATAAATTTAGCTGTCTGAGTACTTGGATCATTCATCTTAAAATGGAGGTGACAGACTGGGAAACTTTTGACTGGGCAAGAATATGTGGGTTGGAAGCCTGAGTCAGCTGTGCATATATAACCAAATGTTACCTGGATGTAGGTTTTAATCAATGGCAAACAAGGGAACAATACTTTATTTCTCACTATGGCTTGGATCCCTTTCCTGTATTTCTTTCCTCAGATCTAAAGGGAGACATGCAAAGGAAATTACCTGATTAAACACCTGATATGACAGAGAGATGCCAAAATTATTTAAAGACCCCCCTCTTGGCCTCCCACTCCAGCTTTCCCAAAGTTACTCATCCTTTCTTACTCCTTTCCGTTCCGCTTCATCTTCAGCAGACAAATACTGGTGACCTTGGGGGAGAACATCATAGAATCATAAAATGTTTAGCTGAATGATCTGAGCTATCATTTGTTGAGCAACCAGTTCTTATGAAATGGAAAACAAGAGAAGCAGAAAGCTTGACCAAAGCCATAAAAAGAGCCTGAGAATTAGAGCTATAACTCAGTTCTATAGACTCTGTGGCCTCCCTTGTGTCTACCCAGGACACAGCCAAAGGTGAGGCATTAGTTTGAGAGGGTGGAAGTTAGACGTGGCAGGCTGATCTCACCACCTCGATATTAAATCTTCTGCTCTTTCCATTTACCATTTACCATGGAGAGGAAGAAGCCATACTAAGATAACACACCTAGCCATCTTCAGTTAAAGACCAGGTTGCAGAGCTTCTTTGCCAGGCCTAGGCTCCTCCAGGAGCAAGAGTTTCTGGAACATTTCTCCCTATTTATCTCTCCTCCTGGTTCCTGACTGGCTAGTATGACGTTCTCCTAGTACCCAATAACCAGAAATCACTTATGCTTCTACCAAAATGCCTTATTTGTATCTAGATTTTATCCCAACATCTAGCAGAATTCATCCAAATATTTGTAAATTATAAGACTCAGGAAAGAAATGGCAACTTTTTTGAACACAGAAAAAATATGAAGTGCCCATGTCACCCTCTTCTTCCCAGCTACTTTCTTTAACTGCAATTACTATGCTCTCCATGTACCAGCTCTGATCTAGGATCCTCTCTCTTGTTCTCTGCTCAGCATCTCTACTTCTTTCTGCATCCACCAGACAGGGACCAAACAAGCTGCTCGATTTGTCCCCTCAGAGTTATGTAAAAATTTTATAGCATGCAAAATAAAGAGCCATGTTGTTTAGATACAACGTTTTATTTCCTATAATGCATTCCAAAATGCTAATTGCTAATAATAAATCTGTGAACACTGACTCAAACCAACTTTGTGAGAAAGAAAATAGGTTCTAGTCTCAAATCTGCCACTAATTATGTGTGTGACCATCAGCAAATGACAACCTTGAATAATAATTTTCTTTTCTGTAAAATTGGGATGAGAATAGTAACTTATAGAGTGGCATTTATTGGGCCCTTCCTGGGTCTCTGGACAATGGGGACCTCTAGATGAACAAGGTGAAATGCCTACCTTCAGGAAAATCACCAAAAGAAAAGTTGCCATTCTTCCGCTAAACTAAGAGTCAGTATTTAAGAACATTAGAATATAATATCCTGATGGTTTGAAAGCTACTTGTAGGGTTAAGAAAAATCTATTTTGTATTTTAAACAGAGAAAATTGAGAATTATTTGAAAAACCTTGCACCGTTTTCCAATTATAACTAAATAAAGCAGAGCAAATGTAACAAACTTTGAAACTCTGTAATATTGGAATTTGGGGCTGAATGTTTTTGGTAGGTTGTACTTAAAATAAAAATATTGATTAGTAGACAAGATTAAACAATCCCTAAACAGCATTGTTGCTCAGTCAAAGGAAGAAGAGCTAATAATGTTCTTGAAGCTCTAAATGTAGAGCCAGAGTTTCTATGGCATAGTGTTTTCCTTGCTTGGGGGAGGTAGACAGGGTCAAATATGTAGTGACAGAAAGAAAAATAACTATGGGAGGTGAAGGCACAGTGTAAATATATATATGCCTTACCGTTATAGTGTACAAGTGTTTTCCTTACATCTGCTGAGTGCCTAACACTGTGCCAACTGTTGTAGGAAATAAAGGAAAGGGCTACTTACGGCTTTGCCCTGACTGAAAGAATCTTGATAGGAAGTGAAGACATACATAGGAAATGATGCAGTTCAACATGGCGGCACCAGAAGACCTAGGAAGTAATGAATGCTCTTGCTATCAGGAAGGGACTTTGGCAAAGGTTGTAGCCAGAGAAATTAGCAGTGGCCTAAAGGAGGAGGTGGGCCTCTAGGGTGGTAGGTTATGGATGTTTGTGCCAAGAGAAGGGCAGTAGCAGAGGGATACTTTGAGGAAGGGAAAGGGTAATAGATGGTGGCTGGCTGTATGAGGCCTACACAACCTGGTATCTGGCTGCCCCTGATCTCTTCCCCACCACTCTCCTGTTGCTCAACACACTCTAGCCCTATTGGTCTTTATACTGTTTCTTGACCACCATAGACTTTGTCCCAGGGCTTTGCACCTGTTGCTATTTTCCCCTGGATTATTCATCCCAGTAGCCACATGGCTCACTCCCTTCTCCCTTCCTTCAGGTCCTCCTTTGAATGTCAGAAAAGCTTTTCCCTGACCATTCCCACCTCCAACTCAGCTCTCCTTATTCCTTTTTCCTGCTTTAGTTTCCCACGTAGCATTTATCATCATTTGACATGCTCTATATTTTATCTATTTCCTTTCATTGCCTATCTCTGCCTCCCAAAATGTGTGCCTTGCAAAAGGAGAGATTTGTGTCTGCTTTGCCCGCTGCCGGATATCTTGCTCCTAGAACACTGTAGGGAATATAGTAGTTTTCTATTAGTATCTGTGCAATAGATAAATGTTTCCCTCTATGGTTTTGAAAATAACCATCAGCCTTCTCCTTAAATGTTTTCAACTCAGCGTACCAATAGATTTTTTTCCCATGGCAACAAAGCTCTGATTATTGTAAGCCAACTGGAAAATATCATTTGCTTTACCAACATTTGCTCTATTACATCAATTCCATAAGCCAAGAAATAGACTTATTTGCAAAATTTCTGCAGAAAAATCACTAAGACTGTCATCAGCCATCTAGAAGCCTCTTATTCATAAAGATTCCCTAAAGAATGTGTTTTGCCATTGTATAAATGGCCTGCATTCCTAGGCAATTTGGTAAATAATGCATTTTTTTGAGCCAAGGTAGAAACTACTAGCCTGATGAAGAAAATCCAACAAATTTGCATTATCATGGTCAACTGTCTAACTTTCACTAAGTTCCTTGCAGACTAGGTCCTACATTTCTGCAATGAATGCTTTTTTTCAAGGAAGTGAATTTTTCTCGGGGCTTCCCCAGCAAGCACAGATAGAGCTCTAGGGGGTTCTTATATCAGGACAAGCATCTGCTCTAAAAGGTCAAAGAGTCAGAGAGGCAGGCACAGAGGAGGTGACAGACCAGCTAGGGAGACATCCGCTGACTGCCCGGCACATGTGGCTGGGACCAGACTGTGTTGGGGTGAAAACCACTAATTAGTCTCTTCACTTGGAAACGAAGATTCCCTGGGTCCTTGGCGTAAGCAAAATCCAACAAATTAAAAAGGGAAAAAAAGATGCATTATATTAAAGAGCGTAGAGTTTGTTTTATAATACTAGAATCAAAAGTACCATGAAGTCCTCCTTCCCTTCCCTGGGGCCTGTCCCACCCTTTCCTTGACCATTCAAAATCAGCAGAGACGCAGAAGATTAGAAGAGCTTCAATCTCTCTGCATGGGGTGAAGCAGTTCTAGCACAAAGTCCTATCTCCTCCCCAGGAATTAATTCTCTCCTAGCTCTATTATAAATCTCCATTCCAAGAAGTAGTTTCAAAGGCAGTGTAAACCTTTCTAAGGGATTTATGTAAACCACCTAGTGACCCGAAGTTTTTCTACAAAAACTCCCATTCCCAGGAGGTAGCAGGGCTCCACTGGGCTCACAGAACTTTCCAATTTCATCTGCTCAGCAACAAGAAAGGCAAGGAACCTTAAAGGGGCTTTATCAGCCAGTAAGAGCTGTTGGCCTCTTGTTGCTCTTTCTGGGTCCTGCCAAGAATGACATCATCTCGCTGGATTATTAGCAGGCCCTATCAGCAAACACTATCCCATCAGTCACATCAAAGCTGCCCCACATATGTTCATGCTGGTCAGGAAGCCAGTTTCCATCAGCTTCATGCCCTGCTTAAAAAATTCTTGAGATGGTCTCCTGAACGGAAAAAGTCACTGCTAGTATTATTTTTTAGATGTAGAGGGAAGATTCAGCAGGACACCATGATAACAGAGCATATTATTATAGAGATTTGAATATACCTCTGGTCAAGCTTTTCCTCCTAGAATTAAAACAAAACAAAACAAAAACCAGAATTTATGGTAAGCACCTGAATTAACACAACCAACCTGTAAGATAAGAGTCACAAAGCTTGTAAAGAGGTGGATATTTCTTGTGTTCTCTTGGTTAAGTACACCAGCCTATGGAAGAAATGCCCCAGAGCAAGGGGGTTAGTGTGTGATTTTATGGGGTAGAAGGTAACAGAAATGGTGCACTGCTGGGAGACATTCACTATCCAGTCCTGACACCCTGTGAATTAATCGAGGCTGATAAGTGTTCATGCCTAGATGGGCATTTCAGTGAATATTAGCACAGTGAGGGAGGTTAGAAATCCTTCATTTCAACACCTCATTCTGAAATTCATTTAACTAGAAAAGTGGAGTCCAAGGACTAGAGAAGTTAAAATCCCTCTAGACAGCTACCTAGCAAACTAGTAGTGGAGCTGAGCCTAGGACCAAAGGCTCAAGGTAGCATGAGGAGTTTACTACCAAGGTGGATGGTTCAACTGGTAAGGAAAAGAGGAGTGTAATTAGTTGTTTTAACAATATGATCACCCAGGCTAAAAAGCACGGACCAGTGTTCCTGCCTCTAAGACACAACTGAGCTCCTTCTGAATCTCACGAGAGCATCTCCCATCTCTCCAAGTGCAGAACCATGCACAATGCTATAGTGTGGGGCTTTCCTGCAGGGGACATGTGTCCAGTTAAAGCTCTTCCAATCAGGACCTCATCATCATGCTGGTGGTATGCTGTTTCCTCCTTCCTCCCCCCTAAGAGAACCCGCCTCCCTTTTCCAGCCAAGCTCATTTTAGAGAACATCAAGGGAGAAAACGTCTTCTATCCCTGCAGTCAGTCCATCTGTCAGTTCGTCTGCCAGTCCGTTGCTGAGGGCCTGCTATGTGCTGGGCTCTGGAAACCCTGCGTATTTGAGCAAGGACAAAAAGAAACAGCCTTAAAACTGGCATAAACTACGTGAATTTTCTGAACACTAAACAAAAATGCGTCTTACAGCATCACTAACCATACCTAGTGAAAAGTAAAATGGTTTTCGTAGGGTCATGGTTTTCAAAACACTAATGAACTAAATTAATCTGAATCAGAATTAAACCTATATATCTTCTGAAACTTTTGAATTAGATAGAATACTGTGTTAGACTAGAAACTTCAAGATGTAGACATCGAGACATGATTAAACATGCAAGGATTTATTAGGTGAAACGCCTGGGCAAGAAAATGTGGAGAGAGCTGGAGTAAGTGGGAGCACTTGCCATCAGGCTGTCATATGGGTCTGACCCTGAAGACAGAAGAGGGAACAGGGCAGAGGAGGGCAGGGAGGGTGGGGGAAGCACCCTACACTACTCTGCAGTGTAAGGAAGGTTGAGCAAAGCTGTCAGGGAGCCCACAAGCCAAACATCAGCTGTCGCAGGAGTCCCATCACTCCTGGGAACAGACTGTATTAACATCACCATCTATATTCAGGCACTGGCCAGAAGCCGTCTGTGGGAAGTGTGGCCTCCATGCAAATATGGGGATGGATTTGAGTTCAGCAGCTGGGGCCTGTGGTCAGTTAAGCTCCCCATGGCGACCATGAGGCACATTCTTCTGGCTGCCACAGACATCAATATCAAGGCCGTGGAGAAGAGTAGTGGACAGAATCTGCCCTGGAATCAGACTACCTGTTTTTGAGTTCTGGCTCTGCTCTTACTAGCAATGTGACCTTGGGCAAGTTACTTAACCTTGCCATGACTCAATTTCCTTAGTTCTAAAATTTGGGTAATAATGGTACTGAGTTCATAGTATTGTGGGGAATTAAGTAATAAATCAGTGTAAAGTACTTGGAGCTATGCTAAATTCAGAGCATAAATGCTCGATAAATGTTAGCTTTTATTATTAAACTCCATTTTTGCTGTGGTCTGTTATGGGTTGAATTGTGCTCCCCTCCAAAAAAAGATATGTTGTGCTTAACCTCCAGTACCTCTAAATATGACCCTATTGGAGACAGAGTCTTTATAGAGGTAATTACATTAAAATGATTTTTTTTTTAAGGATGGGATCTAATCCAATATGGTTGGTATCCTTATAAAAAGAGGAAATTTGGACATGGAAACAGACACCCACAGAGGAAAGACAATGTGAAGATAATCAATGTGAAGACAATGCGAAGATATTCAGGGAGAAGACAACCAAGCCAAGGAAGAGGCCTGGAGCAGCTCCTTCCCTCATGACTCTCAGGAGGAAGCAACCTGGCCGGTAACTAGGTTTTGGACTTCTGGCCTCCAGAACTGAGACAGTATATGTTTATGCCACCCAGGCTGTGGCACTTTGTTACGATAGCCCTAGCAAACTAACACGTGATCCACTCTTAAATTTTGAAACTGGTCCTTTCTGAAAAAGTTCTGAGTAAGAGCACTTGCCAGAAGTGCGTCCACTGGCCCATGGCCCGAAGGGTCTGCATGTGGCAGCTCTTCTAGCATTTTAGCTGGGGGGTGTTTCCAGTCAGGTGGCACATCCTTCTTCATCGCTGCACATGGCCCCACGTGCGGGTCCCCACCCCCTAGGGACAACGCTGGTGCCTCGCTGTTATTTTAGACCGTGTACAGTTTAATCCACAGTGACAAGCTTGGAAACTGACATTTGCCCATAATTGCTATGACCTGGCACCAGCACTGCTAGAGAAGGAAAATGCCGAGCTTTCTCGGGAGTGGATGCTCCGCAGAATGAGCAGATTAAAAAATTCAAGATGAGGCTTGCTGTGATTTCACGTGAGTTCAGCTGAAAACATGTGGTCAGATAAAATGGGTTCATTAAGGTGATTTGGGGTGACTTTTAAAACTCAATCAGAATCTAATTTCTCCATCCGAAATGCAATATGATTTTATTTTATGTGAACAAATGTCTCAGCAAAGAGTTTTGAGGTTAGATGGGGACAAAATGAAAAAAAAAAGTAACATTTCTCTGATGTTATTTGTGGTTGTCTGAGAGTCGGAGCCCGTTTCAGTTCGACCACTTCGGTTCTTTCCATCGTCTAAATGGGATCAGTTTCTCACTGCGCCTCTCATACTATTTAAAACAAGAATTCACTACCACCTGGTTAGCTAGATTAGAGATACTCCTGGAGACCTCACAACTGAGGTCAGAGCAAGAACCACCTCTAGTCTAAGGCCACGCCACCCTAAATAAGCCTGATCCCATCTGATCTGAAGCTAAGCAGGGTCGGGCCCAGTTAGTACTTGGATGGGAGACCACCTAGGAAGACCAGGTGCTGTAGGCATGAAATATGAAAAAATAAGAAATTGTAAGCTGACAAGGTCCTTGCAATCTGTGAGGTCAACCAAGGGTTGCCTCACCTAAAAAAAAAAAAAAAAATGAAATTAAAAAAATAAAAAATAAAATAAATCACCTCTAGGGACAATGCCTGCTTCTTCCTTTAGCTGGACTGGACATTTCCTAGAAGAGCCTATTAGGTCCAAGAAGTGGGTGAGCAAAGGGGTAAGTGTGCCTGGGGTGGAAGTAGCCTGATGTCATCTTACAAATGGCAGATCGTGCCCTGTCTCTTGAATTGATAAGTACCTGCCATTCTAGATGGGTCATGGGTAAGAAGCTAGTCCAAGTGAGGTGACCATTTTTGTAGAAACTTAATTTTCAAAGGGTTTGCAGGAAGAACTGAATGCATGAGATTGACAGATATAAATGCTGGATATTTCCAGGATTAAAAAAAAAAAAGGCCTACAGGAACAGTATCTCTCAGTTAAGTAGAACTGGCCACGGTGGGGGGTGGTGAAGTTTGTGAGAGCATAACTCTTTCTCCTCTCCCACCTTTCTGTCTCTCCTGGCTGGGATTCACATTGGTAAATTTATTACTTATTCTATCATCTGAAGCCAGAGAGTAGATGAGTAAGAGCAAATCCTGTGTCCTAACAGATTTAGGGCAGAGGGTGTGGACTAGGAGGGAGTAAATGATTGGTTCTCAATGCGGCTGTACATTAGAATCACCTGGAGAGCATTTAAAAATATCTTTCCCGGTCGTAGCTCCACATATTCAGATTTAAAAGTGCTGGCCTGGGGCTCAGGCAATGGTAGCTTTTAAAAACTCCCCAGGCAACTCTAAAGTGCATACCGTTTGAAAACCAATGAAGTAGATCTTCACCTCAGGCAGCTAAGTAGCAACCCAGAAAAATTGTTTCTCTATCACTGAGTGCAGCCCAAGCCCAGTTGCCCTCACCAATGGAGAAGCTTCGAGAAATGAATGAACCCAGCCCAGCTGAGGGATTCTCTGAGGATGTAAGGATGCCAGGCGAGTGTCCCTTAGTCAAATTGTATGGTACGGCTGGAATCAGGAAGTCTGCAGAGACTGCATTAAAAGGCAGGAACTGGAGTGAAGGGGAATGTGGAACTTGTTGTGTGAGCAAAGAGAGGTCCAAGAGTTTTCGCCAAAAAGGAGGAAGGTAGAAGTGGGTGTTAGAGAGCTTGAGTCTAAAGCTGTTAAGAGGCAAGAAGGTGTATAGTCCTCTCTGAGAGTCTGAGAGGAGAGACACTGCCCACAGCTGGACCTTCTGTCCCAGCATCACAGCGCACATAGAATTGTGCAGTGGGGAAGCAGGTGTCACAAATCACAGGGGTACACTAATGGTGGTCTTCTTTCCCATCTGGAGAATAAAGAGAACATTATTTTACCTTTCGCGTTTAGGTTTTGCATATGGTTCTATTATGACATCAATTGCAAGTTGTGTGTGTGTGTATGTGTGTGTGTGTGTGTGTGTGTGTGTGTGTGTGTGTGTGTTTCTTGGTTTGTTTTGTTTTTCTCTTCTGGAAATTGAGGAATGAGGCATGTGTCATTTCCCATGCCCCTTCTGGGGACTGCCCCAGCCAGCTGGGGTTTATGCTCCCCACATTTTCATGTCGAAAGAGCAGGCTCTGCTTGAAGAGTGGTCACTCTAGCTAAGAGAGAACAAGGACAGAAATGATCAGTTTGGGGCAGGCGTGGTCATTTGGTGTAGTAGGGTCTGAGTTTTGCTTCAGAGACACCCTTTCTCCTGATGTGGGATCTAAGTGTACACACAAGCAATTAATGTCTCGGGTGTGAAAGGAGCCATCAGCTGACGTCTGTGGATCGCAACCTCTACCCCTGAATTGTGTTTAAGCCCCATCATTGGAAAATAAAACCAGATTGGCTGTTAAATGCTCAAAAAGGATTCCTGAGGAAGTGCCTAATCCCACTGCCTTTGTCAGACAGGCGATTAATCTCTTAAACCTCTATGGCCTTGCGAATGACTAGATTAGGTGTCCTTCCATTGCTGGCCTGTGGCATGGAAATGCTGGCACTGGGAGAGTGGCAGTAGTCTACCTGGGGTAGACTGGGAGAAGAAACTGCATTTTTCTCACCTGCTTACTTTTTGCTCCTGGGGCTAGCTCCTTCTGCCTCATCTGGATTGAAAATTTCTTGAAACGAGAATGCTTTTGCTGGCTGCCAGGTCAAGGCAATCTATTTCAGGCAGTTACCACAAAGAATTGAGTGAGTGCCTCCTGGCGGCCCTCCCTGTCACAGGGAGAGAGGCCGCCGGTCATCCCAGGCCCCTCCTCAGGGCCCACGCATTCTGCAAGGTGTCAATGGCATCTGTTCTATTTGCAGTGGGGCTGAAGGCTAGCATGGCTAGCGAGGGAAAACTGGGGCCTGCCTGCTGCTCCTGCATCAGAAGCTTCTCTAACCAGATCATGGATTTAAGAAGAAAGCATTCCCTATAGCTGATTGGAAGAGACACTCGGGAATAATTAAAACTATATTAGAGTGGGAGTGCAGGATTGATACTTCCGGGAACTAATTCTGAAGGAGACAGAATTGGCTTTGTTAAATTGTTGGCCTTCTTTTGGCTGCTCTTGATTACTGGTCAGAGTGGCTACGACCTCAGAGGGGTAAGAAAAACCATGTAAATGACAGCTCTGGAGAGGGTGTGGGCCAAGAGGATGCCACCAGGGGCAGAAAGCAACTCTAATCTCTACTCCTACTTCCTTGCAGTCGAAGAGGTTCATGCCACATTCAGTCCTGCCACGTGGCCCTGATAGGCTTTGGAGTTTAGCCCAGAAAGATTTTCTTTCCCTTTGTCTAGTTCACATCTTCTCCCCCTTCAGATCTCAGCTCAAGCCTTAAGTTTTCAAAAAACTTGCCCTGACCTCTCTGACTAGGTTCAGTTCCCTTATTTATGCTCTTATTACACTAAGCACCTCTCCTTCAGAGCACAAACCACAAGTATAGTTTTCCTCTTCTGTTTATCTCCTGCAGTAAACTGGAAACCCCAGGAAGCCAGGACTGTGTCTGTTCTACTAATGGTTTTATTCCTATTACTTTACACAGCATCTAGCACATAGCAAGTACTCAGTATTTAACCAATCTAATGCTTACAATAGATTTGTGTGCATACCTACACTTTATGAATTCTTTTCACCTTAAAAATAACTGTAGGTTTGACAACTATGGTGCACATCGATGCTACTCCCTCTCACCCACACGTCTGCACACCCACCTACACACACACACACACACACACACACACACACACACACACAGGCTTTCAAGCACTGATCTCTCCCCTGTGGGTGAGTGTGGGTCATAAATAAAGCTATAGCCATTGCCTTGAGACATCGTGCCAGGAAACCAGCCCTCACCCACCTGGCCTCCTACGGCTATTCTAAGCCCTAGAGTCAGCTAATAACTCTTTTGGGCCACAAACAGAGTAAAAACAGAATGACCTCTGGGGAAGTAGAAAGGGATATGAAACCACAGGACTGTGCTTTGGGAATGCAGAGTATTAGAACAAATCCTTTAGGATCTAATATCATATTTGGAAACACTATTCCAAAATCATATAGGCCTCTGACAAGTGTTGGCTCGACCCCCCACTTATTAAAGCTGTCTGCTGGCCATTTGAGGAGGAGCAAGCCCATTCTGTACATTCTGTGTCACTGGGTTAAAGGCATAGGCAAACAAATGCACTTGGAGAGGGGCCACAGACTATTTCCAGGCAGTGGAAGCTCATGGAATCAGCTCTATCCAGACCCTCCTGGGAGGGACAGGGCTGCAGAAGTGCCATTAGTAGCTGAGTGCATTATCTCTGATGGGCGGGGGCGAGAAGGGGACGGTGGTGAGCTGAATGGAGCTTATTGGGACTAAGGCAGCTGAGTGTTTAAGAGCAGGGACTCCAGTCATATAGACTAGAGTATGGAAAGGTCCACAATTTACATAATAGACTAACTTGGGCAAATCACTTAACCTTACTACCCACCCTCATACCATTTTTCTCATGTAAAATAGGAACAATGATGGTCTTTATCTTGTGGAGCTGCCATAAGAATGAGTGAAGTAATCCATGTAAAGCACTTTGCCTGGCACACAGAAAGTGCTCAGTAAATATTAGATACTAATATTATCAAGAATGAGGCATAGGTCAGAAAAGAACATCTATACAATTCTAAACACCCAAATTAGCCCCTTTCCAAGAGATTGTATAAATGAAGTACTGTGCTATTATGCACGTCCTTTCATTAAAACATCTTTTCTAAAATATGCTCACCACCTACCCCTAGGCCCACTGGGCCTGCCTTGCTTTCTTCTAGGCTTCATGGTAAATGAAGTCTGGTTGCATGTTTTCAAAGCTGAGTTTTGCTTTGAAATTATGCATTTAAGAGAATTATTGGGAAGGAACATTTTGGGTAGTTTGGATACCATGAGTCAGGAGAAATTTGAGTTCATAGGATTATTGTCTTTTGTGCTTTTGAAAATTCTAGCAATTCATGAGAAATCTCTATAAAGGTATAGTCAGGTCTGGAGGGACTAAAGCATAGTTCCTCTAAATGATATGTCTTTTAAGACATTCCTTAAGTGATTTGCTTTGTTTGAGGCTCTTTTAAGAAACCACATGTAATTACACTCAAGTATTCAGAAGGTTAAGCCTCAAACTAGTGAATGCCAAGAAATTCAAAGTTCTGATTGCTGCCCCATCTCTAATTCAGCAAGCGGGCCTTTGTTCTTCCCCTAGAGCATGATGCCTTCAGAAAAGAATGTGGGCTGCAGTGTCCATGGCTTCTGGCTTCACTCTGTAACATTCCTTTCTATTATTTGGTCAGGTCTTTTGATATTAATCAATTCTGGTATTATTTATAAACAGTCCTGTCTAGGAAAAAAGGCACATATATATTTTAAGACAATCACTAAACACTAATGATGGGGTGTTTTGAGATTTCTCAAAGTCTAAAGATGAGTCAGGTCTAAAAAAATTTCTAAAATCTAGTTCTCAAGGGTTTATCATTCCTTGTTTTGACTAACTCCCTTCTAACATGCGTATTCATGCCTATTGCATGCAAAAATATTGTTCTTATTCATCGTGGACTAGATCTCCACTGAATTCAATATTCTTCTAATTGTTTACCACTATTGACACCGCAAAAGCTTTTCTTTCCTGCAGTTGCTTAAATTATCACCAGTGTATAAGGAGAAAGCTGAAAGAAACAAGGCCATGTCTAAAGGAAATCAGACTTTACACAATTGTGATTTGCAATTAAAGACAAAATGTGTAACTATTCTCCATGACCAGTCTCTATGCTGAGCTCTCTTGAGTTTTTGGAGTACAGGGACTATCAGATGGTGATGTGGATGGAAAAACAAAGGGGAGCTGGTGAGAAAAGAGCTTCTCATCCATTCATTCAGCGAAGAGTTAACAATATCTAGTCTGAACTAAGTACTGTTCTAATCACTGTGGTTACAGCCAAAAATACCTGCCTTCTCGGAGTTCATGTTGCAGTGTTGGGAAACAGACAATGAATATATGGTGTGTATGATGTTTCAGTGTAAAGCATATGCTGGGGAAGTGATATAAAGAAAAATACAATGAGGAAGAGGGATAGAGAATTCTTGGAGCAGGGGACAGATGACTACAATTTATAAAAAGATGTTCTAGGAAACCTCATAGTATTTGAGCAAAGATCTGAAAGAAATGAATGACTGATCCATGTGGATATCTGAAGAAAAAAGCATTCATATTAGCCATGGAAACCCACAAAGAAGAGGCCAGCATGACAGAAACGAGGGAGAGGGCAGGGTGGCAGGAACTAAATTCAAAGTGGAAGGTGGGGCAGTTTAAATCAGGCTTCATGAGCCCTTTGTAAGGGCTCAGGCTCTTAATCCAAGTGAAATGGAGCCATTGAAGCTTTGTGAGTTGGGGCGATAGGATCTGACTTTCATTTTAATAAGGACCCTCCCGCCCCACCTCAGATGCTGTGTTCAGAATGAGTTGTACAGGGTTAAAGACGGAAGCAGGAAGAACATTTAGGGAGGATGTTAAAGACATGGATTAGAGGTCTGAGAAGCAGACAGATCTGGATTATTTAAAGGAAGAATTAATGAGACTTGCTAATGGATTAGATGTAGGTTGTGAAAGAAAAGACAGGAGTCAAGAATAACTCTAAGATTTTTTGGCTTGAGCGCCAAAGAATGGAATTGTCATTTTTAAGATAGGAAAGAGAGAGAGAGAGAGAGAGAGAGAGAGAGAGAGAGAGAGAGAGAGAGAGTGTGTGTGTGTATTTGAAGATTGATGTGTTAAGTTTGGGATACTTATTAGACATCCAAATGAAGATGTTGAATAGGCAGTTGGAGAGACAAATCTAGAGTTCAAGGGAAAAGTCCAGACTTGAGACATATTTTTTTTTTTTATCAGCATTTGGATGATATTTTAGACCATGAAATTGGCTGAGATCACTCAGGTAGTGAATACAAGTAAAAAAAGAGAAGATGTCCAAGGACTGAGTGCTGTGGCATTCCAGCATTTGGAAGCATGTACATGATGTGACTCCAGACAACTGTGTTATTCACAAATGTCTTTATCCTATGTGGTTCAGAACACCCCTATTTGTCAAATTAAGCAATTTAATATTGTCTTTCTCCAAATAGTCTCAACCGGAGTGCTCCTGTAATAAATTAGTGCTTAACACTAAATAAAGTACAGATAACTCTAAAATTTTTCATCTTTTTTCGTGCTGAAGTTAGTTATTGACTTTCAGAAGCAAATTTCAAAAGCTTCTTTGTCAGTGACAAGGCTAGTGCTACATATCCAAGCAAAGACAGATATCTAAGTGTCTTTTTCACAGTGCGTGTGAAGGCAAAGGGACACTATCTCAAAGTCAAGAGTGTAAACTTCAATCTTATGTTTCACTAAACAATAGTTACCTATTGCTGCATAACAAATTGCACCCCAAATTTGTTACTTAAAACAACCAGTCATTATCTCACAGATCCTACAGGCCAGGAATCAAGGCATAATATAGTGGATTATCTGGTTCAGGGTCTCACATGAGACTGCAATCGAGGTGTTGGTTGGAGCAGTGGTCTCTTGTAATAGCTCAACTGAAGAATGACCCATAATTGGCCAGAAGTCATCCCTGTTCCTTGCTACACAGGTCTTTTCAGCTTAATTGCTTAGAGAAAGCATATGAGAAGATCCAGAAACAGTGCCAGCAAGAGAGAGAGTGTGGACTAGATGGTAGTCATAGTTTTTTTTTTTAACCAATCACAAAAATGACATCCCAACTTTTATTATATTCTATTAATTAGTAGCAAGCCAGTGGGCCCAATCTGTATTCAAGAGAAAGAGGCTAGACAATGGTGTGAATACCAGGAGGCAGGTGTCATGGAGGCCATCTTAGAGGTCCATCTAAGTAGCATGGGTAATTTTTAACGCCAGTGAATTTAGTTTTATACCATGGCTTTCAGTAGAAGTATCTTTTAATTCAAAGGTACCATTTGGCTTTTGAAATTAGTTATACTCTCCCAATGTTCTTTAAACTGCAGGTTGCAACTCCTTAGTGAGTCATGAAATAAATTTAGTAGTCATGACCACCATTTGTTTTCAATAAAACAGAATAAAGCAGAAACTATTGGAGTTTACTGCACATAAAAAGGTTTAGAAGATGTACGAGGTTGTGATGTTAACTGTATTTCTTTTTAAGGGTCATGGTCAAAATTAGTGATTTTCATAAAACCATTAAATGCGAGTGGCCACCAAAACATATTTGAGGAAAATAGCCACCCCCACACTATGCAAAGGACAGAAGGTCAGAAGAAAAGAAGCCCAATGCACTCAGGTGAGCTAAATAAAACGTGAGCTTGCCAGTTCATGCTCACAGACCCCAGTTCTCTCATGGGGCCTATAAAGAATAACCAATAAGAAACTGTAAAACCCTGAACAGACATGACAGATATGACATCTTGCCTCTGCAAAGGCAAAGCAGACACACCACAAACTAATGAAAATACTCTGCACAATCCTACCCATCTTGAAAGGTCAAAAGCAAGAATTTTTTTGACAAAAAAATAAAAAATAAAAACCCAGCTGTGAGTGCCTAAAAACAGTAGGCCTGCTCAAGACAGATGAAGCCATTTTTCATCTGGAGCACTCCCTTCCCTCTCTAGAGAGATAGCCACCACAGACAGACATATTTCCCTGCTGCAGACAGAATGCAGTCAGTACTTTCCCCAAGGCCTTGACCTACTTGGAACCTAAGACCTGGTCACTCTGTGCCTGCCTCCTCCCCATGCACAGGTCCTGGCCCATCTAGATGTCCAGGCAGCTCCAATGTTAGCAGTGATTACCAATAGGTAGAAAACAAAAGACTGTCCAGTTTAATCACCCCTTTCATTAGAAATGTCCCTTTTAAGATCAATGCTCAGATTCTGCTGTAAAGACAGCAAAGCAAAGTCTTCACCTCTCATCTATCCTTATCAGCCAGACAGCAAACAAGCCAAGTTTCGGTTACAGAGTCCAGATTTGAAAAATACATCGTATGCCTGATGTTTCACATTTTCCACAGTGCTGCATTGCAGATCTTCCTGGTTTCATGTGAGACTGCTTCAGATCACACGAAACCAAAGCCAGGAACTGGTGAGACATGCTGAAAGTCAGGGCGTCTTGGCAGTGTTGACTCTGAGGAGGAATGGAGGTTCAGTTAACAGCATGTGCAACCTATTAACATTGGGCTCTGAGGGAAAAGGCAAGGAGAAAGGAGAGACAGAGGTGGAAAGGCTCACTTCGTGGTTTTAGTCAAAGCTTTAGGCTCTCCTAATTCCTAGAGATGAAAAGAGTCAAGCGTCTTGGAGGTTTTGCATAAAGCAAATTTGGAAGTGTTTCTGCATTTTCACTTAGCACTTAATAATATAGTATAAACAAGTTCATTTAAAGTTGGATGATGGGCCAAAAGACTTACTGTTCTACCCATCTCATTTGTTATAGATATATATGATAATAGCATAGGAGCCTGAATGTTTAATATTGTTTGCTGATATAGTAGGTTAATTAGTTAATTCCAAAATAGCTTTTATATTAACTGGGGGATACTGTGTAGGCCTTAGACCAACTAGAAGTTGGGAAAAGGGATATTTCTACTTTTATGAAAAATGAGTCACATTCTTGAAATCTTTTTATGTGATAAAATCTGAGAAATATAGCATGAGTTTATTTTATTATTTTATTTTATTTTATTTTATTTTATTTTACTTTACTTTATTGCCAAGAAGTAACATGGAAGGGCCAAGTCATCCTTAGATTTATAATATCTGAAGTAGTATCATCATAAATTGCTATTTGTGGTCTCATCAGAAAAACAAGGTGTGTGAACAGGAAAGGCTGTTTACCCCTTAAATTTGGGCCCCTTCTTAAAGTATTTATATTTAGATTAAGATTAGTTTTATATTTAGATTAAGGGTATATTTAGATTAATATTAGGTTTAGATTAGAAGTAGAGATTTAGATTAAGAAGCAGGCTAAAAATAGCCTACTTAGTTCTATTAGCGAAGATCACTTTGGCCTGCAATTAATAGCCAGCCTAACTAATACTGTTACTTTACTCACATAACAAGTAATTCTAAGGTAGGCAATGTCCGGAGCTGGTCACTATGTTAACAAGAACCCAGGCTCTTTTTATCATCTGCTCTACCAACCTTAGATTATCAGCTTTTTGCTCCACTATTGCAAGATGATTGCAGCATCTCCACTCATCACATCTATATTCAAGGCATGAAAAATAGGAGTCGCTGACATAAGCAACATCTGTCCCTTTTATCAGGAATTCTAACAACTGAACAGAAGGTCTGCTTGTACCCAACTCTGTCTCATGGCAAAGCCTAGCTTTGAGGGAGGCTGAAAAAGTAAATATTATCTTTTTCATTCTTTAGAGTGGAGGTGAGGAGGAGAAAAGGGCCTTGGGAATGGATGTAGAGTCAGCAACTCAATGTCATAGTCACAAATGGAAAGTTACATAAATTATAAACCAAATACATGAAATTAAAAAAAAGAAATCAAGTGACATTTGTGATAATAATTATGTGCAGCAAATAAAACAGACATGCCTTTAATGAGATCTGATTTAAACCATGACATTTCTTATAATCATTTCTTACTCAGTTCCCATCTATGCCTTCACTCATTCAAATAACAACTCAAT
The DNA here is from genome assembly GCA_028627145.1 of Eidolon dupreanum. Taxonomy (NCBI): domain Eukaryota; kingdom Metazoa; phylum Chordata; class Mammalia; order Chiroptera; family Pteropodidae; genus Eidolon; species Eidolon dupreanum. The sequence goes on along the minus strand of CM053501.1, from coordinate 64,500,363 downwards.
CATATAATCATTCAATTCAATCATTCAATATATATTTATTTGTGCCTTTTGTCAGACACTGGTCTAGATGATCAATTAGTGATCAGCTCCTTCTTAACTCTTTAGGGACTTTTCATTTGTAATCTGGGCAGAGTCATGCCCATAATGTAGTTTTAAATGCCTTTCTTCACATATTGTTATTGCTCTGGTTCTCTCAGTCTTTCTCACAAAATCTGATAAATTCACATCGAGGTGGATGTCAAGGAAAGTGAGAAATGGGGCCTACCCTATGTTGTCTGCCCTTCTCTCCATTGAGGAGAGAGCAGAATATCAACATTGAAATCACAGTCCATTTTGGGATGACAAGATTCTTAGCAAGGGGATGAGTAACTTTCAATAGAGCTGGGAAGGGCACACTTTATGGAGGAGCTGCTGGCTATTCTGGGACAATTTGGGTGCTAAATGAGGTAACCTCCCTTTCCCAACCATACCAGAGGTGGTAATCTTTAAGGGAAAGAAAAATTGATCCTTAGTGTGACCTTTTAAAGACAAGGCCACCAATTCCTTCAAATTCCTCCCATTGAGAAGTGAAGTTAATGTTCCCCCCCACCCCTGCCCACCCCAATGAATCTGGGTGGGCTTTGGCCTGCTTTGACCAATAGAGTATGTTGGAAGTGGTGTTATATGACCTCCGAAGTTAGGTCATGCAAGGTCATGAGACTTCTGCCTTGTTCCCTGGCTTACTCCTGGAATGTGAGCCATGCAGAAAGGCCATGTGTAGGTGCTCTGGTTGACAGTCCCAGCTGCATTCACCCTTTCAGTCATCCTACCTCAGACATCAGTCATTTGCTTGAAGAAATCTCCAGATGATTTCTGTCCCCAGCTATTCTAGTCCATCCCAGATAAGGTCCCAGATACTGTAGAACAGGCACAAGTCATCCACTCTGTCTTACCCAAATTCCTGTTCCACAGAATCTGTGAGTATCATCAGATGGCTGTTTCTTGATGCCACTGACTTTGGGGATGATTTGTCAAGCAGCAATAGATAACCTGAACAGTAGGCTTATACATATGATGTAACTACCTCCCCTCCTCTAGTTTCCCATCTTTCACATTCTCTGCTCTAGTCATTTATTCAAGCCCCAGTAAACTATGCCTGTCTTAGCCATTGTCTCATGTGACAAACCTTCTAAGGGCAATATGATTGCAGCCATTTCTAGTGAAGTGTATATTGTGCTGAAAGCATACTAATAAGGTTTTAAGTCAGCCAGAAATTAGTATATTGGTCACACCACACCTCAGAAAGCCTGACATACCCAAAACACACTTCTAAGGGGTTAGTTCAGCAAAAATCACTACAAATGAGCAACACTATTTTGACCATTAGTGATTAAATCAGGAACAAGTACCTGATTTAAGAAAAGCTAACATCAAACTTTTAATTGGCCAATAGTCTGTAAGCTAGTGGTGGCCAGCCGGTCCAATGATATTCTCTCTCTGGGAGCATTTGGACTCAAGAGACAATGAGAAGGGCGGGGGGAGAGAGGGGTGGGGGGAGAGAGAGAGAGAGAGAGAGAAGAGAGAAGAGAGAGGACATTTGGGAGTTGATAGAAGGTAAATATGTAAAGATGTACAGAGAAAACAATGAGCAGAAGTCCTGAGAGAGTGAGAACTATCTAAAAGAGACACCAGAGTAGACCAGAGTCATGAGTAAGTGGAGTCTGTAAGAAGAAGAAAAGGGAGCCAGGTCAGTTGGTTAAAGTAGGAAAATGGCACTAAGCATCAATGAGTGTCGATTTTAAAGGGGGTTGCGAGATATACAGGTCACCAGAGTTACCAGAGTTGCATTTTATCCCAGTCTTTATTCAGAAACAAACCTCTCAAATATAAAATTGTTCTTATGGGAAGTGAATTTCTATTTGATCAGTTGGCGACAGGATTTTTATGATGCCATTTCTAGGAGTCAATTTTGGTGTAAAGCACAAACTGTACCTTTTTCTCACCCCTTTGCCCACTTAGTAAAGTCATGCTGCAGAACAACTTTAGTATGGGTTTGATAAGATGCTGCTGTAGGGTCCCTAGGCCCCACTCGCCTCTTGTTGACACATTGCCAGACCTGAATTTTCACAGAGCTGCAAGATCCCAGCAAGAAGCAACTATAGCCACATACAGTCCTGGCCTGGGAAAATTACTGGGTCCTCATCTATCCCTGTCTGGTTTCTATAAACCCAGCATTGGGCTGTCACAAAGTGGCCAAGGAAGGGCCACAGAGGCCCCTGGACAGCTCCTCAAACCCGCTTTCCAGTAGTAGTCAGCAGTTAGCAGAATAGAGTGGGGGAAAAGCCATACAACCTATCAATCTAATATAGATGTGGAGACACAGCATTACCAGGAGTCTGCTATGGACAGACTTTGAGAGAAAGGTCATGTAGTTTTGAGACTGTATTTGTCCTGAACAGAGCTCAGGCTGACACCTCAGAAAACAGACCAGTTCATCTCCAAATATTTCTCCTAAGCAGCATCCCAAGTAATCCATAAAATTTTAAGCCTTGGTCTTCCACCAGCAGCTTTAAGATGGGTGCTCAGGTGGTCAAGGCAGGAGCAGAGAAGTCCATTTCCTGCCCTGAGATCCATGTCCCAGTGTTGGAGAGTCTGGGCATTCTCCAGAGGTCCCCACAGAAAGATACTTCACCCAGTAGCTGCTTGCACCCCATAGTAACTAATAGAGACACTGATTTCATAAAACTAGTACTTTGCCAACTTCCTACTTGCTGTGGACCTGGGCTTAAAATAAACAACAGGGCCTCCTTTTACAGACTCCCATTGTTTGGCAACCACACATCCCTCCTAAAAGTAATCAGTCCCCCAGTCTGAGGACAACACCTGTGTGTCCGTGAACGTTCAGTTAACAGATAAAAATTATTTGCCTAAACATGCGTTAAACAAACTGGAGTCTTCACATGAACAAGAAAAAGAAGGCTCAGGGCAGAATCAGCACTGAGCAGATGCACGGATGTTTGAGACACAGGAAGTAACCCCTGCCTACCCACGTGCCACGCTTCCGTGAAAAACACAATATAATAATAACAAATAGGTGCCCCCGGAAATAAAGTAGGGCAGACCCTAACAATACATGTGCAATACATAGGATTAAGAGTGATTAGGAGGAACTAGGGAAAGGCCAGTTAATGTTTTGGGCAAACACAGTGAGCTGACAGGTGCGGGGAGTGTTGTGTACACACAGTGGTGGAGGCAGTTCTGACGGCTTCCATCAGCATCAGTTTTAGTAACGTGAGACATGCTTCTAGGACTAATTGATGTCCTTATTATATCATTTGTCACCAGTGCTCCCTTTATGAATGTGCTTAGAAGAAATGGAAACCTTCTCCTGGTTTTGATTTCGCTTTCACTGACCCTTTGCCCTGAGTCAGTCATGGCAAGGTGGTGTGTATCTCTGGGGCAACTTTGCAGTTGTGACCTGAAACGAAATGCTTAATCCTCATGGAGCGGAGGAATAAGGAGAGTCAGGATATGAGTTTGTAATATTTCACCAGAGCATAAGACTCCAATGTCAAGGGCTGGGATGGGAGGCACCAGAGGCAGCTCTAAACAAAGTACTCTCCCAGGTACATTTATTGTCAGCCACCTCCTGCTAGGCCTTGAGAATAAAACTCCATCGCTATGCTCCTCTTCAGCTTTCCTTTTCTACAAGAGCTTAACTGGCATGGCCTTCCTCAGAGGACAGAAACCAACCTTACTTAGGTCAGAGAAATTTGTGGGGCTCACGCTACAGAAGTTTCAAGCCATCAGGGAGCATGTTCTAAAAGGAGAATTCTAGATGGGAGGAATCCACTGTACCATGTTCTCCCACTTCTTTTTACCTAGAGGTTCCCTCCCAGGAGATTTCTGCTGTTAAAACATGGAGCTTTGTTACAGAGGGGAGACCCTTGGTGCCATGCGAGCACTTAGAGTCAGACAACACATCCCTTTGCTTTTTCTTCTCACTGCTCACTGGCAGGGGCTGTTTTTCTTAGCCTTTGCACTGACAGTGACAAACTGTGCTGTGCTCTATAGGCTCTGCCACAAGAATCAAGCCAAACTGTTGTTGAGACAACTCTCTACACTCAGGCACACTGCCCTGCTGTCCTCACTTCTTATGCCCAGACAACCCTCTCCCACCACCTTCCAGCCCAGCCTCTTTCCTGAACACCATCTTGTCTGCCCAGTGCATATGATTTTATCAGGCTGTCTCTGACTCATTTTAAATTACTATTTACATCTGCATTTACAATTAACAGCAAAGGGGAATTCTTCAGGAGTTGAGGTAGCAACCCAAAGCAGATGTTTAAGACCTCAGAGAATAGATGCTTAGGGCAGTTGACCTAGGGGAATTACACTCTACATCTAAGAAGAATGAAGTAAATGAAATGAAGGAGTCAAAGAAAATGAAATGGCTGGGAACAGAAGCATGAAAGTAGATCTTTTAGTATTAGATCCCTGTAAATCTGTGGCTGGAGAAAGAGGAAATGAATCACTTGGATTTGCCTACCTGACATTGCACATAACATGAGAAATTCTGAATTTTCTGAGCATAGGGCCATTTGATTCTTATTCTGGCCCAGCTTCCCGCATGGAAACCCTGGCCCCCACAGCTTGTCACCAACTCACAGTCCCAGAAGAGGCTCCAAAACACAGCGATAGACCTAAACGAGGCAGGGCCTCTCTTGTCAGAGTAAAACAAACAAAACAAAACAAAACAAAACAAAACAAAACAAAACAAACACTCAAGATTTCCATGGTTAGGATACAACTCTGAAAGTGATTAAGACAAAATCCTGAATCCCCTCCTGGCACCCATACCCCTAATAATGTTCTTATATCCCAGTTGAATTATTCAGACCCGTTTCAGTTAAAAGGCCATTGGCTTAATTCTAGGGCAACGAATAACTAACTGTTTTGCTTCTCCACCTCAGCTCGTACAGTCCCTGCTTCCTCCAGCCCTAGAGAAGATTGTCAGCAGCAGGGGTGAGTGAGCTTAAGGCCTGGGAAAATAGCTATTAACAATTGATCTCTACTGCAACTGACTCTGCCAGCTATCTTATACACATGATCTCTAATGCCTACAATGGCCCTGGAAGGTTGGTATGTCTATTTCAATTTTGCAGATAAAGAAACAGATTTAAATAGGACCAGCACCTTGTTCAAAGTCACACAGTAAGTAACAGGTCTAAGTTCTTGTCATAGATTGAGATCCCCAGAAGCAGACAGTGAGACAAAGATGCACATGAAAGTGCTTTATTAGGGTTGGTTCCTGGGAAAACTGGTCAGGGAGTGAGGAAGTGGGACCAGGAAGGGAAGTAGGCCAAGTAAAAGTGCAACATCAAGGAAAGTCTCAAAAGTGGGCTCTGACGACAATATCAGCCTCAGAGCTGATCCAACGGGAGCAAGAGAGCTGGGGTATTTATACCTACGAACCAGTCAGTTCACGGCAAAAGACAACCCCCCAGGGAGTGTGAACTTCCAGGTCTGCTGTCAAATTGTTCCAACAGTCTGAGGGGAAACAAAGAGAAATAGGGGCAGGCTGCTAGGAAGAAAGCAGACTGAGATCCACCTGCTTACAGATGGAAAAGGGGCCCAGTGATGGGGTAGAACTCATGCTTCTCTGCTGGGACACATCCCTGCCACAGACACAGTTGTGAAGCTGTGGGCCTTCTTTATCCAGGGGCTGTCACGCTGGGCCGTGGCTGCAGCAGTGCAGCTAGGCTGGGTGCTGGCAAGGCCTATCGTTATCTTGTCATAGGGGAGGGAAAGGAGAGTCCATTTACTCCATGCCACAAAGTCACAAAGAGCGTTGGTTTTAAATTATTGCTTATTAGAAATAAAATGAGAGAATAAGATGATGTCATCATTCAACTTTAAATTCTCAGGCCCAGACTGTGCCTAATGCACTATTAATTAATACTTTCTGTATTTCCCATTATTATCCTGTAATTATCACATTTATATTATGTGACACTTTCTTTTCTGATGGGATGTTTTTGGCCTATTTTTAGAATTTAATCAATAGATTATGAATAGAAATAGCAATTATTTAAACCATAATGGTCTCGATATTCTCATCATAGTCATGATCATTAATATTTAAAGTTACATTATTTTGTTATAAATTTCTTATTTCGCATCAGTCAAATGTTTTTAATCATATTTTTATTGTGTATAAATATCAACAAACAGTGACATTTCTTCTTATTGTCACCATTTTCTTAAACATAAATATAAAAAAATATGTCACAATTTTTGTTAGTCTGTTTTGTTAGTCTGTCTATACTTTTAAATGGGAAACCTTGATATAAAAGGAAGACTGAGCCTCTCTCAAATCCTGAGAGAGCTGCAGAGAAAGCAGTGGTGACACACAGCAGTGGGGCAGCTCTGGGCCCTCTCCCAGGCAAAGAAAAACCACCGAGATGTCTGTTTTACAAGCAGGAGGTCCCACATCCACGTAAACGGCCGCTAGCCATAAGCTCTTCAGGAGCTAGCCGAGAAGTGCAGTAAGGTAACATGTGCTCAGTAAATGCTGAGTGACTAAATGAAAGAATGAAGCATCGAAAAGACCCATGGACTGTGGGGAGCAGTTCCAGAGCAGTCAAAGGGCCTTTGAGTTTGGAGAGGCTGAGCCAGCAGCCTAAGCTGCTGTAAGTTAAAAGACAGCACAAATCCCATCCTGCAGCAGCCTGGAGAGCCTCCAGCCTGGGACCTCCCCAGCAGCATGGCCCGGCTCCAGAGTTGTGCGGCTGACTTCACGCCCACCTCAGGGGGAGCTGACTCTGACACCAGGCTCTGCCGCCAACACCAGAGACTAGAGGGGCTGGCAGCTTGAAGAGAATGTAAGAGTGCATTAGGCATTATTTATGGCAGTGGTGTCCAAACTTTTACTCAATATCTGTATTGTTTCTTTAAAAAATTATTTAAAATACATCCCTAATATCTGCAGAACAGAATTTTGACCTAGATCTTTCAGTTGTTGGCTGAGGAGGTGATGTGCGTGTTATTTTACCCGAACAGTTGTATTAGATTCACTTAATTTCAATTCCTGGTCTAGCACAAGTTACTGGCCCCTGACTGTGAGCCAAACGCTGTGCGAGGTCTTGGGATCCAAAGATGAATAAGACCACCTTCCAGAAGCTTATGGTCCAGTGAGGGAAAGATCCCAGACACACAAGGCAAGGGTGTAGGGGTCAGAGGAGTAAATTTAGGAGTTAATGGTATGTTGCAGAGGACCCTCTGGCTAGAAGCTCAGTTCTGCCAGTTTTAAAGAGATTAAATATAATCATCATACCAACCACCTAACTTACTAAGGGGAGTGAAAATTTTCAAGTCTAAAGGCAAAATCTTCTAAGATGCAGTAGGAATGTGTATTTAGACATGAGGCAAGGAGCTCTGGGTGGGGTGGAGAACTTGCTGGGTGGAAGCAGAACTTTCTACCAGTCTCTGCAGAGACTCATTGGAAGCAATCCCAAGCCATGGTCTCTGGTGGCTGGAACCTGATGTAAAGCTCAAGAGCTGGGAGGCAGAAACAGGAGCCAAAGTGCCTCCTTGTCTTTGGAATATGAGCTCTGTCCTCAGCTGCCTGACAAGAACTTTTGCAACAGAGTAAGTCAGCAACTATTTTCTCCTCTTGGTGAACTGATCTTCTATTGCTTTCCTTTGTCCTTCCACCCCTTGCCCCCCGTTCTTACCATTCTCCTTCCCCCAAAGCTTGCAGTCCCCTGACTTCATGGGTCTGCTGCTGTTCTTTTAGTTCCTGTCTGCACCCTTTGCCACTTGGCTTCAGCCTCCTCCCCACACCCCTGCCGGACAAGAAAACCTTATTGAAAAGCGTCAGAAGCAGTAGATGCAAAGATAGCAGAAGCCCCAGAAGGAGAGGGAAAACTTCTCATTTATTCTGGTGATTCACTCTGTGAGTCTCATCCCTTCTCCAGTGGGGCTCAGGCCCCGAGTGTTAGCGACTCAGCTGGGCAGGCTTAGCATTGCCATGAAGCACTGATAAGCAGCTCCAGCTTAAAATGCCTAGAAAATGAAGCCGTTCCTTCACTCATTTTAATTTTCAAAATCCTCTCTCATTTAGACAGTTCTCTCAATTCACCTGAAATAATGACCTTTTCTTGTACGAGCAGCATATTTGCCTCCCAGAAAGTACATACTATGGAGCAAAGAAACGCCAGTTATTGCCCTTTTCTGACTGTGGCTAGAGGTGTGTTTCCAGGTAACGCCATAGATGGACGTTTCTTAAAGTGCGGTTTCTCCAGTCATCTCATCAGAATGATTTGGGGTGAGCTGTTCAGATGCCTGCCCCTGCCCCATGGGAGAGTAGGGGAATGAGGGCGATTCTGATTCGGTAAGTCCAGGATGGCCCTTAGGAATTCATATTTTCACAAATGTTCCTGGTCATTCTGACATGTACTCAAATTTGAGACACATCGCTCCAGAGAATACAATTAGCTTTTCTTCCCAATTCAGAAAGCTAGCTTTCTTAAAACTTGTAGACTCTTAGACTCTGAGAGTCTGGTTTTCCCTCCAAAGAGTCTCACATTGGCTTCGGCATGTCTTCCCCACTCTGCTGTGTGTACACACACACACACACACACACACACACACACACACACTCCACCTCCCATCTCTGTTTGCAGCCAAGCGTGTGGCTCATTGCCCAGCTGCTGGGCAAGTTCTGACTGCCCAACAGCTCTGCAGTCATCTCTTTAAAATTCATTATCCGAATGTGCAGAAATGACCATTTGGAGTCACTATCATATTTCTCAGCGATGTGACACTCACCAGAGGGGATCATGTGTGGAGAAACGTGCCCCTTTGACGCGGATGTTATTTCAGTGAGTTTCCTTTTTCAAAGGGTTCCCCCTTTATCTTAACTATCAAATTGTTCCTAGTTCCATAAAAGCAGGGCAGCTATTGTGATGGAAATTTATATACACTGTGTAAATGCTGAGCTTATTTGTTGTTTGAAAGAAGCTGCTGGAGACTAACTAGATCAGGTGTGTCCTGGTCCCTTATTCAGGCGGTGGGCTCAAAGGCTGGTCTTCAAGCGGATCCCTCCTCCCTCTTCCTTATTCAGGTTACTGTAGTCAGGTTACAAAGGCCACCGAGGAGGAAGCATGTGCCTTGGACCAGCTGAGCACAGAGCTAACTGGGTCTCCTCACTCTCTCATGAGTCCAGAGTTCCTGCTTGGCATTAAGTGCCTGGCTTGTCAATGCTTTGGGGTAATAATCTCACTCTTTATCTCCTGGGAGAACTCTCCAATCCTTTTTCAAGTACAACACTTTTTTGGATATTTATTTTTCCCACCCCACAGTTGGATTTTTGCTCCTATATGCCATATTTCATAAGAGATTAAGAACTACTTCTGGTACCAAAAAAAAAAAAAAAGAAGAACTACTTCTGGCACACTCAAGATTGAATACCTAAAGCCTAATCTGTGGGCAGCAACCCTTGAGTCATTTTAGATTGTGAAAGTTTCAAAGTGGCCACCATAGAAGATAAAAGAGAGCATTTCCAAATTTGGCAAGAACTTTAAGTCATATTAGAAACAGAAGTATTGATGCATGAAGCACAAGTATTTAAAATATCTTAAAGATACTCAATCACAAAAACAATCACAGCTTCAGGGGATTTTTAATTTATGTGTCTTTGTCACCAAAGTTTACAATATTTTATATATATATATATATATAGGCCTAAGTTTAGGCCACACTGCCCAATATCGGTAAGGAGGGTGGAGACATTCATTTTTTCTCATAAAATACAGATGGGAAAAAATTGGGTATAATGAGCAATGGACTAGAAATTGGGAGATCAGAGTTCATGTCCCAACTCCATCACCACTGTATCTTTGTTCATGTAACTCAATCCCACATGTATTTTTAAATGAATGATAATAATGAAAGAAGGCAGATCAGTAGACAAAGAAACTACTACTAGAGAAGTTAACTGGTATGACTAAGGGAACCCAGCAATTCTTAACATAGCACAGACAAAATCCCATGCTTTCTGACCGCTAATCAGTGCTCTTTCTATTGTGCCCTTAGTCTTATTACCCTCATATGTGAGCAGTAATGATTATTCTACTTATCTCATAAAAGCCTGAGAAAAATCAATTGAGATAATATGTGGGTTGGATTGAATTATCTCTAATGTAAAGTGGCACTTAAAGTTCATCACATATTGGTTCTTTCCAGTCTTCCTTAACACAACTAATGGCCCCACCATCCATTCTGCTACCCAAGAAAAAAGCCTTGATACTTCCCTTTCTCACACCCCCAAGTCCAATCCATCACTAAATTCTATTGTTTTCTTCTAACAGGCATCTGTCTACTTTTCTTCTAAAAGTCTGTATACTTTTACCATGTTTGACTCACTATCTTTGTCTTGCTACCACCATCTCTCCCTTGGACCACTGCAATAGCCTCCTAATTGATCTTCCTTCATCCATTCTTGCCCCCTTAAATGAATTCTCAATATAGAAGCCAGAGGGATATTTAAAAATTGAATCATGATCACAACCATCTGTGCTTAAAATTTTTTGATGATTTCCATTGCTTTAAAAAAAAAATCAAAATCCTTAACCCATTTATATTAGAGCATCAAAAAGAATAAAATATTTGGCAATAAATTTAACAAAAGAAGTACAAAACTTATATTCTGAAAACTACAACATTATTGAAAGAAATTAAAGACCTAAATAAACAGAAAGATGGTTCATATTCAGAGACCTGAAGATCTAATATTATTGAAATAGCAATACTCCCCTAATTGATCTACAAATTCAATGCTATCCTTAGCAAAATCACAGTTGGCTCTTGTGCAGAAACTGAGAAACTAATCTTAAAATTCGTATGGAATTCAGGGGACCCATAATGGCCAAAACAATCTTAAAAAAGAAGAACAAAGTAGGAGGATTCACACTTTCTGATTTCAAAACTTACTACAAACCTACAATAATCAAAAAAGTGTGTTAATGGCATAAAGATAAACATATACATGAATAGAATAGTCAAGAAATAACACCCTCACATTTATGGTCAATTGGTTTTTGACAGGAGTGCCAAGAAAATTGAATGGGAAAACAACAGTCTTTTCAACAAATAGTACTGGCAAAACTAAATATATACATGTAAAAGAATGATGTTAGCCCCCTTCCTCATAACGTACACAAAAATTAACTCTAAATGGATTATGGACCTAAATTTAAAAGCTAAAATTATAAAATTCTTAAAAGAAAATATTGAAGAAATCTTTGTGACCTTGGGTAAGGCAAAGTGACAATAGAAAAAAAATAGATAAATTGGACTATATTAAAATTAAAGCACTTTTGTGCTTCAAAGGATACCATAATGAAAATTAAGAGAACTGCAATGAATGGGAGAAAATATTTGCAAATTATATATTTGATAATGGGCTTGTGTCTAGAACACTTAAAGAACTCTTATAATTCAATAATTAAAATACAAGTAACCCAATTTGTACTCAGGCAGAGTAGAAAACAGTCATCAAATTATAGGATTCCTAAAATATAAGTGCTCTAGGAATTCAGAGAAAGGAATAATGCATGCAGGCTGAGGGAACAGAGTTTGAGTTCTATTTTGGAGGGATTATTAAAAATATGACCTCCAAGTTTTAGGACCTAATGCATCCAGTAAAATTAAAAATACCAAGTAAGGTTTAAAGAGAACAATCTGGAATTCTGGGCCTAGACATCTTGTTGGAGGAATAGTAAGAAGGCCATTGGGGCAAGGCAGAGCAAGGATAGGAGGGAGATTAGGACATAGAGTCAGAAAGGGAAGATTGTGGAAGCCAGATTGATTGGAGCTTTTAGGACAATGTACTGGCTTGGGTTTTACTCTAAGTAAGATGGGAGTCACCAGATGATTCCAAACAGAGTGACATGCTCTGCCTTTGGTAGGACACCAAGGGCAGAATCAAGGAGATGAGTTAGGAGATTACATGCAATAACCTAGGTGAGAGTGGTGGCTTGGGTCAGGACATAACAGGGGAAGTGGTCAGATGTCAGACATAGTTTGAAGGTAGAGCCAATGAGATTTTCTGATGATTGGAAGTGAGGTTTGAATGTTAGAGAAGATTCAAAGATCACTCCAAGTTATCAAGGGCATGGGGTTGCCATTTACTAAGATCTGGAATGCTCTGAGGGAACCAGTTGGAGCAGAGGAGATCACGAGTTTGATTTTGAACTTGTTAGATTCAAGATACCAGTGTAGAAACCCAGGAGGAGATAGAGAAGTAGGCAGTTTTCCAAGGAGTGTGACCAACACTTAAAATACCTCCCAGGACAGAATCTTTCAGAGCTTGAGAGGTGAGAATTTACCTGAACCATTAGGCTCCCAGCAATTCCAAGAATATACCAGAAGAGGCCACATCAGAGCACCTTCACATCCACCCCCAGGCTGTTGGTTACGACCCTCTTAGATTTATTTTTATTTGATTTTTACAAACTACATGCAGACAAGTACCCATCCTAAGGCTGTTTTGTATCCATTAGCTGGCCATCTCATCTAAAATAGTAACAAGATTATTATATACAGTAATTTGCTTCATAATTTAAGATGTACTACTCCTAGGTTGAAAAGTAAAGTATTCAATTGTGGGAGCGTTATCAAAATTCCATTCTAGAAAGCCCACTATCAACTCAGCTGGGTCTTAAATATATATATACATTTTTATTATTTTACAATACCTTTGGACATTTTAAATCACACAATGTTTTCACATATCTCATAAACCGTACCCCAAGTGCCAACCCAGGTCCAAAGTTTGGTTGGCCTGACAAACTCAGATGCCAATTTTTTTCCAAAGGAAAAGAATGAACATTTGCAGATTGTCTACTGTGCACCACACTCTTTTATGATATCTTACTTAATCTTCCTTTTGAGAAGAAAACTCAGACCCAAAGAAGTTAAGTAACACTCCAAATGTTACACAGCAGAGAAGTGGCAGAATCAGGAATGAAAAAATCAGTAGGTTTGGTTCCATCGTGCATCCCAGATCTGTCCAGTATTCCTCTGCTCCTCGAAATCCAGCCAGCCGGTTAGCTCTCCTGAGGTTGCCAAGGCAAGTTTCTTTGGAACAATCTGATGTGCATGAATCCAGAGGAGGCAAGTTTCTCTTGAACTCTTTGGGATACACAACATATGGCAACAAAGAATGATGAATAAATTTCCTTTATTTTTTTGGTCCTTCTTGAATTTTAAATATTTGGGATGTTTGGGTCCACACCTTTAAAGTTCATAGAGCAGGGCACGTGGAGCCTGGCAGAATCTTCAGCAGCAAAGACATGATCAACTACAGATTTCCATTTCAAACAGACACATTTGTGCTTGATGATAAGGCACAGCCTGGTGGGGGATCTAATTTCTTCCCCATCTTACAGATGGGGAAAATGAGATTCAGAGAGGCTAGTGTGCCCCAAATCCACATAACTAGTAATAGCAGGGCCTTTGCTTTGTGCAATGGCACATCCCACTGTTTCTACAAAGAACAAACAGCAAGTGCTTCTACAGAACTGACTGTGAGGGAGACATATGTTAACTATTTCAGCTCTCACAACGGCCCCATGAGGAGGCACTGGTATTACCATCACCATTTTATAAATGAAGAGACTGAGGCACAGAGATATTAAGTAAAGTGTTCAAAGTCACACAGCTGGTAGGAGTCAGGTTCAGGATTTACATCTAGACAACCTGAGTCCAAAATCCATATGCCAATAACCACTCAATCATGATCCTTTTTCTGACTCTCGCAACAGTGCCAGATTTGGACAAGATCATCTGACCTTGGTCCTGTGCTCCCTCCATGTCTCGTCTGGCCAAGGCAAAATCTGGATTTCAGCCCAAGGGACAAGCACCTGACGAGGAGGAGAAAGGAGGGAGAAAAGATGCTGGGTGAATGCAATCTGCATCAGGTGCACAGTCCTACAATGAGGTAGAACTGGTTCCCCAGCCCTGACGATTCTGTGGGCAGCTAAAGAGTTATACAGATACAGACCCAGCTGAGTGATGCCTGGAAGATATAGTCTCTCTGTCTCTCTGTCTCTGTCTCTCTCTATTTCTGTCTGTCTGTCTGTCTCTCATACACACATACACACTCAAACATACTCACACTCACCAGCAGCATGTTTAAATGTCCTCTGTCACTCACATTTACAAATGGCCCTGCCAGTGAAGGGCGGGGGGGGGGGGGTGGCAAGGGGAAGCAAAGATCTGTGGTTGGTTTTCAGCTGCCCACAGGTCAGGTTTGTTGGCAAGCAGTGAATAGAGGACACACTCTGTGGGATCCTGGCTTTGTCAAAAGCCAGGCAATATGGTGTTTTCTCCCAAGAGGTGTGAGTGTGAATGTGTGTGTGCATGTGTAGAAGTCACAACAGGGACTATGGCACCAGAGGAGTACACAGCACTAAGGAAATGAATCCACACATATCAAAGGTAAGAAACATGGGCACAATGATTAGGAAAACACAGAGTAATTCTGAAGTAGGAGCAGAGATCATGTTTCTCTTTCATGTGGAGCCAAAAAGAACTTAAGCCTGTATCGACTGTGCCTGAGAAAGCCGCAGTCACAGAGGACACAGGTAAATTTGCAGGAAGGTCTGTACTTTTAACCTCAGAGCCACATCTACACCCAGATGATAATCGAAGGACCTCAGCTAGGACCTGCATCACCTAGGGAGTTACTGCTTCCAGCTGTCTCCACACAAAGCCTGATGAATCTTTTTGGAAGACTCCAGGGCTTTTTTAAAGAGCCCCATTAGCCTCAACAGAAACAGGGAGACCTTCTACTCTCAACCATCTGACTTGGCACAGAAATGTTAGAGTAGTGGGATGTGGTCCAGGAATGGCTAGTGATGAGGAAAAAGGAAAAGAAAAAGAGACACACAATGAAGAGGAAATGAGCATAAAAACACCTCCCCAAAAGGGAATCCTGCACAGTGCTTTAGACCCAGGGGTCTGGTCATATATTGTCTGTTTTTAATGAAAATAGTTAAAGCAGGAGGCAGGGAGTGAGTTCTCAGAATAAAACATTAGAATCCCTAGTGAGGAGAGAAGTTGTAAAGAGAGGCTATTCAGCTATAAGTGTTTGTGATCCCTTCCCAACTCTTTCTCAATACCCACTTTAAAAAGAAGAAAACCATAGATCTTACACTCAGCCATTGTTACATGCCTGGGACTGTTACAGAGTTAATGAGATTGTAATGAGTAAAATGAAATAAAACTGGAGCAGAACGAGAAGCTAGCAGATTCCTGTTGGACGAGATAGAGAGGGATGAACAAGAAAAAGACAGATATGATCAGGAGAGGGACAAGGGAGATAGGAGGAGCGAATCACAGCCCTGCCGGCTGAGTTGAGGAGTCTGCAGGTAGTGGGAGGGAGGAAAGGACTCTGAAAGCAGCTGCTGCAGATGTGAGGGCACATGAAGGAGGAAGAGACAAAAAGAGAAGTTGTGCTCTGGTGATGAATTTAATATCCTTTCGGTAGATTGCGGGTGGGGGCATGCATGTTTTGTTTGATTTGTTTCATTTTTTTAAAACCCAGTAGACATTTAAATTGCTTTTCAATAAATTCACATATTGGATTGGAATCTTCAAATGAGACAGAAGACCATATTATTAGGGTTTCATTTTCTTTTAATCTCCATAACCTTAGAGATGGAGAAAGATATTTCATGAAAATGGAAAAAAAAGGGGGGTAGGGGAATAACAACATCAAAAAAGCTGGGGTAGCAATGCTTATACCAGACAAAATAGACTTTAAAATGAAAGTTATAATAAAAGATAAAGAAGGACCCAGTAATTCCACTTCTGGGTATTTATCTGAAGAAACCCAAAACACTAATTCAAAAAGACATATGAATCCATATGTTCATTGCAGCATTATTTACAATAGTCAAGATATGGAAGCAATCTAAGTGTCCATCAAT
This sequence comes from Eidolon dupreanum, assembly GCA_028627145.1. NCBI lineage: Eukaryota > Metazoa > Chordata > Mammalia > Chiroptera > Pteropodidae > Eidolon > Eidolon dupreanum. The sequence continues at coordinate 64,484,386 of CM053501.1, read as the reverse complement.
AGAAGGATAGATAAAGAAGAAGTGGTGTATATATACAATGGAATATTACTCAGCCATAACAAAGAATGAAATTCTGCCATTTGCATCAACATAGATGGACCTAGAGGGTATTATGCTAAGTGAAATAAGTCAGACAGAGAAAGACAAATACCATATGATTTTATTTACATGTGGAATCTAAAAAAACAAAATAAATAGAAAAACAAAACAGAAACAAACTCATAGATACAGAGAACATTTTGATGGTTGCCAGATGGGAGTGGTATTGGGAGGATGGCTTAAAAAGGGAAAGAGATTAAGAAGTGCAAACTAGTAGTTACAAAATAGTCACAGGGATGTAAAGTATAGCATAGGGATCTAGTCAATACTATTGTAATAACTATGTATCGTGTCAGATGACTACTAGATTTATTGGTGTGATCACTTTGTAAGTTATATAAATGTCTAATCACTATGTTGTACACCTAAAATTAATATAATAGTGTATATCGGTACTGAAAAATAAAAAATAAAAAATTAATGAAAAGAAAAAAAATTAAAAATTGAACTACTCTATGATACAGCAATTTTAATTTTGGCTATATAGCCAAAGGACATGAAATCACTAATTCGAAAAGCTATCTGCACCCCCATATCCATTGCAGCATTATTCACAACAGCCAAAATATGAAATCAACCTAAATGTCCATCAGTGGATGAATGGATAAAGAAAAGGTGAGATATATATGTATGTATGTATGTATGTATGTATGTGTATATAAATATATATATATATATATATATATATATATATATATATATATTTTACACACACACACACACACTCACACAGAGGAATATTTTTTAGCCATAAAAAAAAGAACATCCTGCCATTTGTGACAGCATGAATGGATCCGGAGGGCATTATACTAAGTGAAATAAGTCAGAGAAAGACAAATACTGTATGATCTCATTTATATGTGGAGTCTTAAAGAAAATGAACTCAGATACAAAGAACAGATTAGTGGTTGTCAGAAACCGAGGGTGGGTGACATGGGTGAAGGTGATCAAAAGGTACAAACGAGTCAGTTCTGGGGATGTAGTGTATAGTATGATGACTACAGCTAACAGTACTCTATTGTACATTGAAAGTAGATCCGAAAAGTTCTCATCACGAAGAAAAAAAATTGTATCTTTGTGAGGGATGAATGTTACCTAAACTTATTGTGGCAATCTTTTCACAATATATACACATATCAAAAATTAATACAATGTTATATAGCAATTATATCTCAATAAAACTGGGAAAAAAACACAAAACTCCAAGACCTTAGAGATGAAGGAGGAGGAGCCAAGGCCTTGTCTAGTTTCACTCTATGTCCCCTGAGGTCTGGGCTCTTTTGGGGTGTCCAGATAGAGAGCGAGCCAGGGAAGACTGGCAGTCAGAGCATGAGTCCCTTCCCTATCTCAACCAGAATCACTCCATTTTTAAAAATCTTTTTCGTCAATAAAATAAGATTGAGTGACTGTTTTCTTTGGGAAAAAGAAGATTCCTCTGCTAAAAAAAAATTAAAAAAATAAAATTTTAGTCCAAGTTCCTTATCGAGAAGTACATCGAGCCCTGGGGTTTGTGACTTGCCCAAGGTCCAGCTGCTTAGTTCTTGAGCCAGCCTCGCAGTCCCGCTCTCTCCATACACATTCCTGCCTCTGGACACGCGCATATGTCCAACTCATCCCTGTCCTCTGCTCCCTATTTAGGAGCAAAAAATTTCGGCTTTTTTGGGATGTATAAAAAAAACAACAACTCCAAAACCTAGAGAAAAACAATTCCACATCCAATATATACAAGTGCCACCACAACAGATAGAATCCCAGCTCACTAGAAAGAAAAAGAGCACAGCTATCCAGCACCTCATCTTTACTCCTAGAACGAGAGTATCATTTTCTTTAATTTGAAATTCAACCATGACCTTCTCAGATAATTCCCTGCTTCGTGACATCCTGGAGTAAATGGTATCTTCCCTCTTCTCCCTGGCTGAGTGCTCAGCTTTGCCACCAGTTCTCCCAGCTCCTTGAAGGCAGCTTCACTCTCCTACCTAGCATCTCAGGTCCAGCAGCTGGTATCAACCAAATTTCACAAAAGCTACTTTCCTTTTTAAACTCAAAGAGAGGGTTATGACTCTGAGAGGTGAGCTGACCAGCCCAAGGCTCATTAATCCCCGAACTGGTTCCTATTTCTTACCTGTTCCCTGCATTCCATGGAAAGGTATGAGCTGAGTCCATCCCTGTCCCCCAACTGTTGCTAATTATCTTTAAAGACTCACTCGGAGCAAATGACTCAGCACAACTCAGAAATCTGATTTTGTAAAAAGGTGAGACTGTTTTGAAACACGACTAGCATATGCTAAAGAAAACTGCACCATTTAACATACCAATTATAAGTAAAAGAGCAGCAACAACGAAACAGCTTTCTTCACACTGAAAAATTCTAAATAAGCAGACAACTCAAATCGAATTTAAAATGTACTGATTTCATTTCAACCAACATCAATCAGTGGATTGAAATAATTATGTTCAATTTAAAATTTCACATTTGACCAATGCAAAAACATTACCTTTGACCTTCATCTTTGGGCACCTTGTCCCTTACCTTCCTCGCTAGCTCTATGGCCAGGCTGGCTTTTTTCTCTTTAGGTTCTCTGTGGGCCATTCTAAGCCCCAGCTACATCTAGTCTTGAGGACTGGGAGTCCCCATGTGATTGTGACTCGCCTGCACGGAGCTCACAGTCCAGCAAGGGAAATAGAGCCTAACATATAAACAGAATAGAAACACAATCTTAGTGTGCTGACGTGCGCTGAGCTGTGGCAGCAAGAAAGAGAAAGTAGTTTATTCTGCCTCAGGGCGTCATGAAGCTTCTCTGCCCACCCCCCCGCAGGGCTGGGTTTTCCATGAGGGGTAGGGGTTCTCTGAGGATCTGGGGCAGAAAAAAACAACATGTAGAAAGGCATAGATTTATGAGAACACAGGAACAAGTTCAGAGAAGGCCAAGAGATTCCATGTTGCTAGAGCAACACTGGGCTGGTGATGGGAGGTCAAGGGAGGTGAAAAGGCAAAGCTGGATAGAAATAGATGGTATTTGCCATGTTTAGAAGATTTGGTTTCATTCTGTAGATAATTTTTAAATATATGTATTTATTTTTCTTCTTTCCAAATTACAAAAGTAATACGTACTCATTATAAAAGTTATTATTTTTTAAATATCAGGAAGTATCACCCATAATCCTACTTTGAATGAGGATACTGTTAACATTTTTACTCATTTCATTCACACACACACACACACACACACACACACACACAGAGGAGCAGATGTGCAGATAGTCTTGTAACTTGCTATTCTCATTTAACCACATACTGTGAATATTTCCCATCTTCTATTATGGGATATTAGATCACTTGTAATTTTTCCATGTCTTTATGAAATTATGAAGAGCATGTATGTACAATTCTGTTTGTGTAGTTGCTCATCTACTACCATAATTTAAAATCACAATTGCTGAATCCAAGTAAATATATATTTTAAGGTCCTTCAAATTTATTGCAAAATAGCTCTTGAGAAAGACTGTAACATTAACTTAAGATGGGGAAATAACTTAAATGAAGACATTTCCTCATCTCCTTATCATTATTGGGTCTTGTAATTTTTATAATTTGCCAGTTTGTTGACCAAAACTAATATATTATTAATATTTAACTTGCTTTCGATTATGACAAAGGTAAAGTTTTTTTTTTTATGTTTATTGACCTTTTGGTGTTTCTTCTTTCTTGGACCATTTTTCTTTTTTCTTTTTCTTTTTTTGATTTAAAAAAGCTCCTCATACATTAATAAAAGCTCCTCATACATTAATGGTGTAAAATTTTTATCTGTTGTAAATTCTTTTTCCAATCTGTCAATTCTTTGTACTTTCGTTTATAGTAATTTTATACCTAAACAAGACTTTTGATTTCTACATAAGCAAAACCACCAATCTTTCCTTTTATGCTTAAAAGGGTCATTTTCTCTCTCTGAGATAAGATACCTATTTACCTTCATATTCTTCTATTTAAATATTTAATGCATTATAAATTTATCTGATGTATAAGGTAAGATGAGAATATAATTTACCCCTGTAGTAAACTGAATAATGACCACCAAAAGATATTAGATTCAATATACTTAGAAACTGTAAATGTTACCTTATAAGTAAGAAAGATTTTGACAACTCTGATTAACTTAAGGATATTGACATGGAAAGATTATTTGGGTGGTCCATAAATCTAATCACAAGTCTCCTTTTAAGAGACAGGGAAATTTAACACAGAGAGAAGAGGAGAAAGTGATGTGAAGATGGAGGCACAGTTTGGAGCGATGCAGCCACAAGCCAAGGAAGGTCAGCAGCCACCAGAAACTGGGAGAGTCAAGGAGCAGGTTTCTCCTCGGAGCTTCCAGAGGGAGCTGGCCCTGCCACCATCTTGGTTTTGGCACATGAAACTGATTTCTGACTTCTGATCTCCAAATCATTTAGAGCATAAAGTTCTGTTGTTATAAATCATCAAGTTTCTAGTAATTTGTTACAGCAGCCACAGGAAACTAATACAACATCCTACCAAATAGTTTTCCCGAAACGATAAATAGCCATCATTTTCTTATTTGTCCAAGATATCTCTATCACATATAAAGTATTTGTATATTTGTTTCTGAGGTTTTTCTCCCTTTTATTCATCAGTCTATCCTTGTGTCAGTAAACACTTCTTAATTATCTTGTCTTTAATTTCATATCTAGCAATACAAGTATCTCTTTATTAATTTTTTAAAAAATATATTAACTATTCTTAACTAATTAGTCTTCCAGATAATAAAAAATTTAGGATAACTTTTTTCAAATACTCTAAAATTTTTCATTTAGGATTAAATGCATTAAATTTGCAAATTAATTTAGAGAGAATTTATCTTTTTAAAATATTACTTGTTCCTATCCTCATTCACTATTATTAAAACTCTTGTTTTATGTCCCACAGTAACTCAGAATTTCCTTCATATAGTTCCTGTATATTTCTTAGTTTTCTACTTAATTTGTCTGCCCTTCCTTCCTTCCTTCTTTCCTTCCTTCCTTCCTTCCTTCCTTCCTCCCTCCCTCGCTCCCTCTCTCCCTCCCTTCCTTCCTTCCTTTCTTCCTTCCTCCCTCCCTCGCTCCCTCTCTCCCTCCCTCTCTCACTCACTTCACCCTCTCTCCCTCCCTCCCTCTATTTTTTCTCTCCCTCTCTCTTACCTTCCCTCCTTTCCTCCCTACCCTCTTCCTTCCTTTTTTCTTTCTTCTGTTGCTGCTTATATAATGTTTTTGAGCAGAGGAGTGACATATGATTTCTTCTTTGGCAGTTAATTTAAATTTCTAACTTTGTTTTGTTATTTTCTTAGGCTAATACTGAAACTCATTTTTAGGTTCTAGCAGATGCCGTGTGGGCGGTGGCAAGAGGCAATGCAAGTCACGGGGTATGTGGGAGTGGGGGCAGGACAACAACGCCTGTAATTTTAATTAGCTCTCAATAATCAAGGGATCATTATTTACATATTTTGAAATTGGGTACCACAGGGCCTTATGGCTTTTTAAAAAAAGAAAAATATGTCTCCAAGAGCCACAGTTAGAAGCTCTCCTATAAAGACCTTCTTGAATTCTAATCAATTGTTGTCATCCCTTTGTTTTAGATATGGGAAGGAAACTCTCCTTTGCATCAATATGAATTCTGAGCATCAACCCTGCCCCAATAATGTTCTATATTTATTTGCACAGTGCTTTGGCTACCCACAACCCAAGCACAAGGAAAGCTTTAGAAGGAGAAGCGTTAGCCTACTAGTCAGGCCTGAGGAATAGCCCTCTTCACACATTTCCACACCGAGGTAGTTACAAGGGAATTCGGTGAAGACCTGCTCTGTAAAAAGATCGAGAAGAAGATATAATTCATTTTTGCCAGTGGGAAAAATGAATAACCCAGGAGGGATAAAAAACAATCTCTATTTCACTTTTACCATCTTAAACAAATAGGAAATGCTGGGTAGAAAGGCTGAAGATAACGGTTTCCAGCCTCAGTGATAAAATGAAGCAATGTTTTAATGGCACCTTATGTTGAACACCACATTAATGATCACTAAAGATTAATTAATGATGGAGATAATGGCTATAATGTCATTTTTATTAAAATGCAAGAGCAATCTGAAAAAAAAAAGATGTTATCTCTTTAACTAGGCAGATTTTTTTATTTTCTTTAACTATTCAACACTCTGTCATGGCAAAGAGAACATTCTGCCAGAATTTAAACTGGAAAAAAAAAGTCCTCAGGAAAGTTTATATAAAACCAAAGAAAAGTGATACATAATAAATTAAATATACTGAAATAAGCAAAGCATGAATATTTAACCACTTAACTACTTTAACTTAAAAGGGAGCTATGAGACCAAGGCTCTCTCATGTAGGATGGAAAGTTTAAGCACTGACTGGCAGTACTAGAAACTGTCCTGAATCCTTCTTTATTCAAGAGATTGGCAAACAGAAAATGGCACCAATGTGGCATCAAGCTGCAAGCCAAGCCACACTGACGGCCAAAAGCTGACCATGAAACCCAGAATCTACATGGCTGGGGAACTTGGACACAGAACATATTGCACATCTAGCTTCTTGCACCATTTGTCAGCATCATCTAAGAGGTCTGCAGGCACCAAATGACAAGCCAAAATCATTTTACTTGGGTCCTGGGATGGGGCCAGGCCCGTTTATAGAGACCAGTTCCCCTGAGTCAAACTCCAAAGCAGAAATGAGTGCAAACACATCTAACCCTTCAGTGGACTGAATAGGTGACAAACAAGCTAAAAGGTCAGAGACAGTAGCTGAGGGAGGGCCCTAGAGAGGCAAAATAGGAGTCCCTTGCCACACAGAAGGACTCCTGGTCCAGCTTCAGCAAAGAGAAGCTCTGGTATCCTCAGGAAGGTTATTCTCCCTCTCTGGGCCTCAGTTTCCATCTCTGTTTGAGACCCTGCCCTTTGAAATTTATAAACAATTAATTCCACACTCCTCCAATTCTGTATCCTATCAGAAGTCCAGGGCATGCTCCTTCAAATTTCTATGCACAAACATACAATTCTCTGCCCTTGTGAAGTTTACTATCTGGGATAGAGAATGTATACATCACTAAATGGCAGGGCAAAACTGAAGAGGGGAGATTTCCTGGCTGGGTGATTTTCTGAGGGAATACTTCATAGAGCAAAATTTTTAAAAAGTGGCAAAAGGCATAAAGGAGTGGGAGGCAGCATTGCCAACCACAGGGAAGTGACATCATTATCTTATGGTATGGGAAGGAGGTTTTAAGACTTAATATTTATAAAATGTTCACTACCCACCTGCCCTTTATTAAAAACTTTATATGCATGATTTCATTTAATCCGCACACAGTTCTATGAGACAGGTGTTATTATCATCATCCCCATTTTGTGGATGAGGAAACAGACTCAGAGAGGCTAGGGAACCCGCTCAAAGGGAAAAGCTCATTAAGTCAGAGCTGGCACCTGACCCAAGCTTCTGCTCCAAAGCGCATGCTCTTATCCTCCTAGTATGCTGCTTTCTAATTGCTGAGGGAGCCAGACAGGCAGTATGGCATTTAAAAATATTACATGATCTACGTAGACACAGACCAGTGGACAGGTTTGGAGAGCCATTGTTCTTTTTGGCCCTGTTAGAGGTAACATGGACCTACTGTAGACTCTGCCTAAAATGCAGAAACTTAGTTGATTCTTGAAAACAACTACAGTTGACTCTGGGACAACATGGGGGTCAGGGGTGCCAACCCAGGTGCAGTGCAAAATCCATGTATAACTTTGACTCCTCAAAAACTTCAGTCACCCCTTGGTATCTGGGTAAGATTGGTTTCAGGACCCCCTGCAGATACCGAAATATGCAGATGTGTGAGTCCCTTATATAAAATGGTGTTAAACAATTCATACAGTCGGTCCTTTGCCTCTGTGGACTTCGAACCTTGGATAGAAAACACTGTTTTTGATCCCCAGGTGGTGGAATGCTTGGATGCAAAGCCCAAGGATACAGAAGACCGACCATCTAATTATAGGGAAAAATCCACCTATAAGTGGACTCGTGCTGTTCAAACCTGTGTTGGTCAAGGGCCAACTGTATTGTAGTCCGGCCAGTAGTGCTAGAAGATGTAAGCTAAAGCAACAGATTCAAGCGCCTACTAGTATAAGCAAGAATAGACTTTTTCCTCATGCTAGCGAAACACAATAAAAATGCTTCATAGTTTTACAATTCTTTCCACCTAGGAGCTTACTATTTCCCAAAATTCTTGTAACCCTGTGTTTTCATTCTTTCGAACTGCCTCAATGTCTCTTAGTAATGGGCAATGTAATAGAAACATCTCTAAAACCTTTGTTTTTTTTTTCCAAATACTGTCACTAGAGTATTTCTTCTTCTATATTCATTTCACATTCAAACAGAAGGAAGCATAGAAAATTTGAATGTGTTCTGGATGTGCAGTGAGGGACCAGGGGACAGAAATGGGCTGAGGATTCTGATTATCAAACCTATATCTTCTTTGAGATTCAAGTCATCCCTTTGCAATCAGGCAGAAAATTTTCAAGTTTTTTAGCAAGTGATTATCTGCACAAACATAATTTTATCAGCAAACCTAAAATGCTTTCACAGGCAATAACACAAACACTCAGGGGAAATTCACACTAGCAGTCTTTTTTCCTGGTACGCGCTCTGTAAATGCAAAGGTGGAGCGGGGGGATACGTGAGAGGGAAGCTTTCTTAAAGCATTACATATGGAAAAAGCACTGATTTTGTCAGAGCCTTATAAGACAACTCAAATCTAATGTAACATGAAATGTGACTTGAATCTTGCACCCATTAGCCTTAGGAAGCAGATTTTTTCATGTCTAAGGTTTCTATTCAAGCAGTGCCCTCTTGGTGTGGCCTACAGAACCAGTTCTGCGAGGCCAGCCTTTCAATACCAGAATCGAGGCCTGTGTTGGAGCTCTCTATGCCTCACATTGTCTTCCCTTCCACTCTGTCTATAATGTGCCTTTCTGGGGAAAACACAAGGTTCTGGGTTAAAACGTGACCAGCCACACTTCTATGTGCTGCTCAGGCTGGTCAGAGTGAGCCAGGCCCTTGCCTCTTTTGTTGCTATATGGTTTCCTGACTAGTATTTGGGCTCATTAAACTGAGATAATAGGCAGTTATTAAAGTTATGAAAGGTGAAGGAGGGAATCTTGCCTAATGTTTTTCTTCAGAAAATAATTTAACGATCCAGGGGGATTTTACTTTATATTATATATGTTATATAATATATGATTGTATACATCATATTTTTATTTATACTGTTTACTTATATTTACTGTATTACTTGAATTTTTACAATTAGACTATATCCATGTATTCTTATGTAAGTTAAAATGCATTTTAAAAGGTTGAATATCACATTTACAATACAATTTTTAAAAATACTAAGGATATGCTCATTTTAAAGAAATCTTAGGATACACTGTAAAAAGACTATATTATAGGCCATCCATAATGATACTTTTTGGTGGTAACATCTGATGATACTTGGATGAATAGAATTTAGTCTTTTATTTCCTGGAGATATAGATAGATAGATAGATAGATAGATAGATAGATAGATAGATAGATATAGATAGATAGATATATATATACACACACACACACATATATATACATATACATATATGTACATACATATATATACACACATATATATGTATATATGTGTATATATGTATGTATATGGAGATATACACATACATACATATATAAAATTACATTATATTGACATATGAACGGCCTATGCCTTTTCACTTAAAAATATATTATGAACACCTTTCCATTTGTGAATGAATATATATAATCATTTTTAAAGTGGCAGAGTTTTCAATTATTAACCACCACTGTCAATTCCAAATTTTTCTAGTATAAAACAATACTGGGGATAATACTAAAGATGCACATGCATTTTTGCACGATAAACCTCCAGATAAGGAACTGCAGGATCAAAGCATATCTTTCAAAGGCTTTCCACGCCTATTCCTAATCTGTTCCAGAAAAATTGTGCCGATTCATCCTTCTTCCAGCGAGGTATGAGAGGCCATTTCCCTACACTCCATCCAGCGCTGGTATTGTAATTCTTTTTAATCTTCACCAATGTCAGAGGCAGAAATGAAGTGGTGTCTTGTTTTTATTTAATGGGCAAATATAAAATAACAATCATTATTTTATTAAAGAAATTGTTAGAGAAACTAAAAACAGTTTTCATTTATTTTGGAAAATTTGTGTTTCTTCTTCGACAATTAGCTATTTACATTCCTGTTTATTTTCCTGTTGGACTATTTCTACTTTCTAACTGTAAACGTTGGTCATGTAGTAACAATATCAGTTGTTTTTCATATGTTGTAAAAGTTTGAGTTGTAAGTTTTCACAATTTAATTTATAGTATTTTTGATGTGCTAAAGTTTTAATTTTACCTTAATCAAACCTGTCATTCTTTTTCTTTGTAGTTTCTACTATTGGTGACATCTGCTACACTATTGATTGAGATTTCTTCTTTTATTATATATCTCCTAGATGGAATGGGAACTAATAATACATACCCTAAGTCACTTCAGATGCCAGGCTGAGCTCTAGGTATGCTAAATAGCTTCGGTAGAAGAAGACATGAGATTTCTGCTAGAACAAAGGCCTTGAGTGTTAAGAGCCCCAGGAATACTCATAGGTATCCAGAGGCACATGTAGTTTTATATGTATAAATTTACACTGAAGAAAAGCTTTACAAGGTATCTCTGTTCTGTTACTGAAACATCGATGGGCAGAATGTATTTTCTAGAGATAGGAGCAGTAATATCTTCTCTTCCCACACGTTCTTCTAAACATGTGACTTCGACCCTCCCTCCATGGAGAAGTGGCATCTGTGTTCCCTTGAATCTGGGCACTACAGGGGAAGTGATGCTATGTGACTTTAGAGGCTAGGTTATAAAAAGGCAACACAGCTCCCTCCTGATTCTCTTGGGACACTTGCCTTTGAATCCCTAGTCATTCAGATAAGAGTCTGAGGGTTCTGAAGCTGCCTTGGGAGAGAAAGCCCTGACTAGCACAGGTACGGAAACCACATGAAGAGACCCTCCCAAGTAAAACCCCATGAAGGAAGAGACACATAGCCAGGCTCCAGCTGCTTCAGCTCCACCCTCCCCACCCTCAGTTGCTCCAGCCCCAGCTCCTTTCAAATCTGAGAGTCTAATAAGAAATATGAAAAAGTAACTATCAGTGCCCCTTCCATAACTTCTTGCCCTTCCCACTTCAGAGCACACCAACCTTAGAGTAGGAGCTTTCTCTGACCACCAAAGCCCACCCTACATGCCTGCTCAGTAAGCCCAAAGTACGAAGGAATTCATCCCCTCCCCTCACTGGCAGCCTTCAGCCAACGGCTACTACTACACATAGTGTATAAACACCCCAGCTACCTCACCCTCAGGTGAAAGACCTCTGCCCTGCATGTTCCAAACTGGCCCTCAGATTCCCCAGAGGAAACTCATTCCTGCTACCCACAGTGATAACTTCTTCATAAAGACTCCTTTATTTTCCTCCTTCCTTTTTCTGTCTCACTTCCCTACTCTCTTGATGTTTTGTTTTGTTATTTCTTCATTTCATGTAGGGATTACCTCCCAACTAAACTATATGCACTTAAAATCCTTATTTCAGGGTCTGCTTCTGAGGAAACTCAAACTAATTTTTAACATGAACAGGAAATTATTATGCAGTATGATAGGGAAAATACCTGATATTGAGATAATGTATAAGAAGAGAACCTGGCATAGCCCTAGTAAGAAGCTGAGGAGGTAAGAAATAGATCATGAAGGACCTTGTTTACCAGAATGAGAAATATAGAGAAATGTGCCTATTTTCAGCAGAAATTTTAATTATTAGCATTTTCAGGCTTCACTAGGATTTAGATATAATATGTGAGTCTTGGACAGTTTAAGCATTTTCTTATATATTTTTCTTTAAAATTAATCCTATCCGTCTTTCTCTGCCCTTTCTTATGATACTTTCCCCCATTCTACCAGAAGCCATTTCTTTGTGTTTAAGTCCCTGGTTTAAAGCTAAGTTTTCTTAGTGTGGCGATTACGTACCTGCTTTGCATCCCCCATAGTGCCTTGCACAAAGCACTGGTCGTGGTAAATACTTGCTTCTTCTTGGTGTCTTAACATGCCCATCCCTTTCCTCTCTCTCTCTTTCTCTTCTTCCCCCACCCCTACTCAGAATTTGCTTGCAGTCAACCCACATATATGAATCACAGTAGCATCTCCGAAAGGGAAAACCCCCTCCACGAACCAGCTGGTCCAGCCTCATTCCATTGACATTGCTGAGTAGGTTGGTCCCCATCACACAACCATAACACCATCCAGGGTATGTCGAGCACTCCTCACTCATCTCTCTAAACTCCCTCAAGTCCTCATCTTTCCCATCACCTTCAATCTTGTTTTCTTTTCCCTTGAGAATCTGATCATTAGCCTTCAAGTCCCACTTACTGCCAAGTGCATGTACTTTAGCTTTAAAAGTGAAAATAAGTAGTGATCCAACTTATGAGACACTGAGAAACATGCATTTCTCCTGTGCTTAGAGAAGAAGATCAGTTTAAGATATAGAGGAATTACAGAGTTTAGGGCATGAATAACAGAAATCCTTCAGACCAAGGTTGGACAAACTTTTCCAGTAAAGGATCAGATACTAAATATTTTGGGCTTCAGGGGCCATAAGAACTCTGTCGCAGCTGCTCAACTCTGCCTTTGTAATGGGAAAGCACTCATAGCCAATACCTACATAAGTGGCCAGGGCTGCGTGCCAGTATGACTTGACTTATAATAACAGGCAGTGGGCTACATTGGTCCACAGACTATTGTTGACCAAACCCCCATCTAGACCAAATCCCTTGTACAAATGACTAAACCTGGGAGGTGAGGTGTTCCAGTTCACCCTGATAACTAATGGCAGTGTTGGACTGCGGACCTGGGCTCCTAACCCTCTAGTCCTTAAGACCTGAGTCTTGCTTTCCCCCCTCTGACTTATATATCTAACCAACACTCACCCTCAGCCAGTTTGTCCCATCTGATAGTCTGATAGACCCTAACAGTCAGGAACCAAAGACAGATATCACACTTTGAAGGTTGTGGACACTTTCTCAGGTGTCCTGTCATTTCTAGGAAAATCTTTGTTTGCTTTTGAAGTGGCCATCCTTCAACTCCAGCGGATCTTGTTTGTGTGTACCAAAGTATAGAAACATGCCCACTTTCAGATAAGCAAGAATTATTGACAAATGGTCAGATGGATCTTACCCAAATTTAAAAAACCTTTCTAGGTTGCCCATACTGAACTGAAGTATCTAATTTTTCAGGAAGAAGGTTTTTAAATAATGAAAATATAAAGAGGCTGAAGATGAAGAGCCACGTCAAGAAAACAATGAAACTGGCTGAATCACTGGTAGGACATTCCAAATTGCTTAGTGTGTTATTAATGACTGTGAAAGTCAAGAGGGACAACAAACTAGTTCCCACGGAGGGTTGTTTTGTCACACATCTCAACCAAAATAGGCCCCGTGACTTGAACAGTTGTAAAGTGTTTGCAGTTATGGAGAACTGACCTATTCTTTCAAACTGAGGTGCTTTGAAGCTGTTTCTTCAGAATGCAACAGAGTGCAGAACATTCTTAAAGTCTTGAGCAAAGGCACTGCTGGTCCTTCTCTCACTGGGAAACCATGACAGCTAATGGCCCAGTTCTGTAGGACAGCAGAGAATAACAAATAAAATTCTTCTACTCCTTTCTAGTTTCAAGGGTTTGCTCTAACTGTTAGACCATTTCCAACACTTGTGAACTATAGCTATAGATGTGCAGCTAAGGACAAATTTTACCTGTACACATTGGTGACTTCTTTTGTTTCCCACCGGCCATTTCAGCTATTCTCCCCAAACAGGTCTTGATCAATTTCAGTAGTGTCATCTTTAGAATGGCTCAACAGCATTCAAAAGTATTAATTAATAAATAAAATGACATGGACCTATACTTGGAGGGAGCATATTTATTCTAATGATGACTTGGGGACTCTGCGAAGTTACCGTCCTTATAATTAACTTTGGCAGCTACTACAGTGAAAATAAAAGAATCTCTTTCCCTGACTCTTTGCTCCAACCACTTTCTGAAATTTGATCCTCAGCACCAAAAAAATCCCACCAAAAAGGAAGTCAAAGGACACTAGTAACTGATCAAAGGTAACAAGACTCATTCTTGAAAGTGAGGGATTTAAACTAATGAACCTTCCCCTCCCAAATCTGGGTCACCAACCCAGATTTGAGCCAGTGACAGCTAGACATTTAAAATTTATATTTACAGTCTATGGTCATGCCACCCTGAACAAGCCCGATCCTGTCTGATCTCAGAAGCTAAGCAGGGTCGAGCCTGGTTAGTACTTGGAGAGGAGACCACTTAGGAAGTCCAGGTGCTGTAGGCATAAAACAAACAAACAAACAAACAAACAAAAAACAACAACAAGGGATTGTAAGCTGACAAGGTCCTTGCAATCAGTGAGGTCAACCAAGGGTTGCCTCGCATAAACAAACAAACAAACAAACAAATAAAATTTATATTTACATTCATTTCTATTTAATAAAAATAGCTAAATTTCCTGATGTTGTTATAGCATCAAGAGATACCTCCACCCCTACCTAGCTCTATATATTAGTTTCTGAAATAATCTCAAAATTTAATGAGCAATCAACATAAGTCTGGTGAATAAATGAACAATAGGGTAAACAGAGGAATATGGGAACAAAGAAGAAACAACTCTATTCATTATGTATGAACCAAGAAAGCAGTAATCTTTAATATATTCTTGAAAAATCTCCATGAAACAGGAGGAATTTTTTTTCTTCAAACCATAGAAACCATTGACTATAACATCTTACATAATATAGTGGGGGAGGAAAACTATTTCCTGAGAGACTGTTATGCCAGTCATTGGATTAGATTATTTTATTTCATTTTCATCGCTTTCCTGGAAGATAATTGTTATCTCTATTTTATAGATGACAAAATTGAAGCTCAAAAATGTTAAATGTTTTGACCAAGGTCATAAACTAGTAAATGATAAACTCGGGATTTAAAACCAGCTCCATCTGACCCAAAATTTGTGCTCTCTATAGCATGACCTGGCCTTTCTACTTTGATGAAGAAAAGGAAAGAGACACCTCCTACACTTTGAGCTTACCACAATACTTGTGTTAAGAGGGAAGGAAAAGATCAAATTCATTATTTTGAAAACAAGTATTAGTCCCATTTCAAATGTTTTTTAGACATCAAAAGTCAGAGGATTAAGGGTCCACTAGAAGTCTCAGGTGACACCAATAAATGACTTTAAAACACTCAAGTGTTTTAAAATTCTTTAACACTCTTCAAAACTCTCAAGTTTCCAACTTACTTTTTTTTTTTTTTTATCTGGTACCTCACCTTGATTTAGACACTTTGGAGAGATCTGATGTGGACAACGGACTTTGAAAATTTAAAAATAGCTGAGCGCGATGACCAATGGGTGTGTTTCTAACTGAAGTCTCATAAGGAGAACACTGTTAATGCCACTGTAAATAGTAATGAAATGTAAAATATTTACTAGAACACGGTGATCAATAATGCAGCTTTTATGAGTAGGGAACTATAAATAATATTTTTATTGGTAGTGAGAAATTTCTTTTCCTTTATTATTTAAACCAAGTTAAGAATGACTGGGACACTTTGGAATGCTGGTCTTAAATATCTATTTGTGTTACACTGTGTAGGGAATAAAATGGTCTTGCTATTATTGTTTTTATGCAACTTCCTGGAACTCACACATTGATTTGTATGTATAACTAGCCACAAAGTCCTTTTTTTCTTTTTTGCCTTTATGGGACACTGATCATGCCTGCAGTTTAATGGACTACATGTTATGTATTGTTTTGAATCAGCTGGTAGGGTACATGGACAAACATGAGTCTTGTATTGAAGTCTCTATTATACTTTGTGCAGAGATAAAAAGATGCTAATTTATAAATAATGATAGTGAGAAATAACTACTAGATTATTTAAGCAAAGACACTTTAACATAAATAAAAACTAGTTCAGCAAACTGCTTTGCCTATGCAAGACTCCCAACTTACCTTGATCTGGCTAGCAGTTGGGCATTGTATAGACACTGTCTTGCTAGTATGAAAGAACAATCATCTAAATTTTTCTCCATGTAATAAAATAATGCCATAGTCACAGTTTTATAGTGATTATTAAGTAATGTAATGGATATAAAATGCTAGGGAGTTCTGATAAGTAGCCACTGAAATAGTTGTGGTTGCTGTTGTTCCTACTTTTTCTACTACTATTATTATCACCTCACAGCCTTCATTCAGTCACTTAATCCATCAGTCAATATGGTACATGCAGTGATATGGGTTCTTTGGGAGGACATCACAGGGCAAGACAGAATTGCTGCTCTAGAAGGGGCCACAGTCCTTAGACTCAGGAAAACACAAACACTGCAGCTCTTCCTTTTTTACATTTGGGGTGATCAAAACTTTCCAATTTCATTTTCTAGTTACCCAGGTCCTGAAAAACTAAGAGAATAGTTGTTAAACCTCAAGAAATATGCTTTAGGAAGTGAGTGTCCTCAATTAACTATGGGAAGGGGAAATGGAAGATCATATAGACTCAGAGAATGGGGCAGCTATTGGCAAGTGGCCACGATAACCACCTGCAAGTGAGTCAGGAAGAGGGGCTGTAGATAAAGAAAGATGAAATGAGATGTAGAGACAAGGAAAAGAAATGCAATCTTCTAGTGATTTTCCAGTTCCTAAGAGACCCTGCCGTCTTTCCTTCAAGTGTGTTTCTGTAGGATATTTTTTCATTCCGTAATAAACCCCCTATTCACTTGAACTTCCTTGAAAAGATTTCCATT
>CM053501.1:64396762-64466821 GCA_028627145.1 Eidolon dupreanum | reverse complement strand
TGGTGGGGGGAGAGTGTGAAAAAAGGGCAGTGAAAGGGGGTGGAAATTAACGTGAGCAGATGCTGCACATCCCCTTGCAGGCTTCCTCTAAAGCACCTGTGCATTCATAAGGCTGGGGGACAGGACTGCGAGGGTATGTTCTCCCACTGGTCAGTGAGCTAATCAGAAGGTTATTGAGAAGTGTCCCTATGGTTGTCTCTGCCTGGAACCCACAGGGTTCACCAGTCCAGGACAGGTTTTGAGGTTAGTCTCTGGGTTCCCATACAAGATTCCCACACTACATATCACGCAAGCATTTAGGCCACATGGCCCTGTCACGTGGCCTAGAATTGGGGTTCGACTCTCAGTTAACTCTGTTTCCACCCATGGTCCAGGGCAAGAAGCCCAAATCTGCCATTCTTGGAATGGAGTGGAGACTTCCTCATCTCCTTCCATGAGAATCTTTTTGGTTCTCAGCTTTGTCCTGAAAAGTCAGTCCTGGCTCCCTCTGACTCATGAAGTAAGACAATTGCCATTCCCACGTCAGTTGTAAAACCTTATCCTCTAAGTCGTACATCTGCTCTGTATGTCACCACAGACCATGTAGCCTCAGCTCTCTTTCCCTATATGGCTTTTTCTTTATCTCTGGTCCTTGGAGCTTCCCTTTCTTGCTTTTGGGTTCAAGCAGGTATTTTAAATTATTTAATTTTTAAAGCATTTTTAGAGATGCTTTAGACTGGGGAAGGGATTTCCCATATATAAGCTCAGTGTACCACCAGGCTGAAAATCCTTCTCAGCCAATAAGTGACAGAGCTGAGTTTCAAATCTAGGCATTCTGAATCTAAAACCAGGAGTACTTTTAAAAACATATTTCTTCTAGAGCATCTCAATAAAGTTAAAAAACTTAGCCAAAGTGAATTTTAACAAAGGAAGGATAAAGTTGAAGTTGTAGAATTATTACCTTGCAAAGCTATTATAGATTAAAACCACATATTTGAGGAGGTTTTAGAAAACTGTACAGAATGAAACTCTGCATTGTGTTTAGGATATTCTAGAAACTGATCCTGACCTGTGAACTTGATGTTAAAGGCAGCTTGCCTCTCATAATACTCCCATGTGTGAACAAGGGTCTAACCCAGCCTGGTAATTCCTACACCCTTTTTGGCTGGTGCTATTTCTCACATATAGATCATCTCATCTAATCACTCACCCATTAGTCTGCTGATGTACATTATACATGCACACTCCCAGTATAAAGCCAGTAAGATGATATTAAGAACACAGGCTTTGCTTTGGGAAGGAATGAAGCTTATCACACAACCTGATATGTCTATGGGAACAGGCTGCAGGAAAAATGTGAGCCACAGATACTTCCAGAAAAAGAGAGGTTTTGATTCCATCTGCCATAGCCCTCAGATAGCCTGTCATACTCTTTACACTAAACTTTCATGTACTTGGCAACAAAGTCTTATCATAAACACAGCTGTACTGATTATTTATAGTTTCCATGTCCACTAATGCTACCTCCTGTAATGCAAGTAACTGGGTAGTGGTTGAGTATTGATTATATCCTAACAATTCAGTTAACTGACTTGATTGGGAAATGGAATGCTTGGTTAAGTTAGTTTCTTGTTTCTAAATAATTCAGGAGGTTAGAACTTTTCTCTGAAACTCTCTTTCATACATATGCAGATATGTTGATTGCCTTAAATTAATAAACATTTATTAAGTACAAAATATAAAGGCAGCAGCATTGGCACAAGCTTGGGTTTCCATCAAAGCTTTACAACTTGTTGGCTGTGATCTTGGGAAAGTTATTTAACTCTTGAGCCTTGGTTTCCTCACCTGTAGATTGGGGATGATAAACCCCATTTCCTCAGATTATTATGGGGATTATATTAGATCATGGCTAAAGAATGCTTGGCATGGGTCCTGCTGTAAAGTTTATGCTCACTAAGCAGCACCTATTATTGCTATTATTGTTATTATGAAACTGAAACTGTCTCATTGCAGAGGAGGCTCTCACAGTATGACAGATCCAGAACAGACTCAGTGCAACCCACAACAGAAGTCATTCGGAAAAGGTGGGGTTGGAAAATATAGCCAATGATTGGCCTGTGGATTTACACAAGAGAAAATGGGCAAGTAATGACTAGATCCTAGGCACCTCGGCTGGTGATTGAGCTTACACTGCTTGAGTCAGTGCCCTGAAGCCCATGTAGTTAGCTGTTGACAGAGAAGAGAATTCCTTGTCCTATAAGATGCAAATCCCCAAGAAGTTCACTTTAAGAGCCATTTTTGGGGGGGGTGGCTGCTATAATCCAGTGGTTGGAGCTAAGATTGTTTTTCTACGTGATTATAACCTGGTAAGAGGAGTCATGGCCCGGGAGTCTAGCTAAGGAGATTTAGACTATTGTCATTTATGGAATTCCAGCTAATGAACTCTCTCACACAGCAGGACGCAATTTTAGGCAGATTGGGAGCCATTTGCTTTCAGGAAATCCACCCCCGTCTTTGTCCTCTCCAGTCCACCCTCCAGAGCCCCTCTCTGGTTTCCCACACACAGTGTTTGTTCCTCTCAGCATTGCTTCTCAGGAGGCTGGGAACAAAGAGATTGGGTCTTCCAAGGTTACCAAACTTATCTCCTCTCCTTTGCTGTACAAACAACTTGTGTGAAGGCCACCCAGATTTTTGCAATTAAAGAGAAACTTGCAGGAAAGGATATGGCCAAGGCTGCTTTATATTTTGCCAAGTTGAGGCTCAAGTTGCCTCTGTGGGAGGCTCCCCTGCCATTGCTAACTAAGCTGCCTGCCTGTCCAGGGGGCAGGGCGCGTGCGGGATTAGGAGCTGTAGTTCCAAATCACTTTTCTCGTCTCTGTACAATGTTCTGAATTCAGTCAGAATCTGCTCATGGACCACAAGTTGAAAGTGATTTCACATTAGCAACAGTCAAACTTGAGCTCTAGTTGTGGTTCTTAGAATATGACCTGGACTAGTACCATCAGCATTACTTGAGAAATAGAAGTGCAAATTCTTGAGCCCCACCCATTTCCACCTACTGATTCAGAAACTCTGAGGATTGGGCCCAGTAAGTGTTTTAGAAAGACCTGAAGGTGATTCTGATACATGCTACAGTTTGAGAACCACTGGCATCTAGAGCCCCTTGGCAGTGGAATAAAGGATATCATTCTAGAGTCCTGTGAAAACCAAAGTGCAGCTAAATGGCTATTTCTGTCTCATTTCCCACCTACCACTCCCTCATAATAATATAAGGAGGGGCATGTGGAGGTAGGCGGTGGGGATCAGGCAGAGCAAATAGACAAGAGGGACACACCTGAGCCTATGTGAGTGGTGATTAGTGTCTATTTTCACTTGCTCATTATTAATTAATGTTTTCTATGTCATATAAAGGTTTCTGTTTATCCTTCAGAAAGAGCCATCATTATACACAAGGTTCTTAAACTGGCAAGCTGGAGAAATGATATAGGACAGGCAGGGAAGCAGAAAGATAAACAGCAACACCACCAGTCCTGAAGGTCGATACCAGGACCCAGCAAATCTCAATAATATGGCTCAGAGGAGAAAAGAAGACTGGCTGAAAAGGGAAGAGGAGCAGAAAAAGAGAAAATAGGTGGAAAAGTGAACATAGACAAACTCACTCCAACGTTTGCAAAGCCAGGGGCAAAAAGGACAAATGAAGATTCATATATTGTATGTCTAAATACTAAAAGTTATAAATCGACTGGGTATCAAGTGAACAGAGTAAAAGATGTAATATCTTTTTACCTTGACAAATATATCTTCATAGCAAACTAGAAGTCTGGAGTTGGTAAATTTAGAATTCTTAGATTCCTCAGAGTTGCAGAATGCATTATGCAAGGAGAGTGGTCACTTGCCTTGGCCTTGGTCAAGACCTGCTCCCTTCTCTTCCCATCCTGGCTTGGTGCCTACACCACCAGGGGTTTTGTTACTATACACAGATGCACCTCCTGGGAGTCCAGGCTCCATCCACACCCATGGCTACATCTCAGACCTAAGAGGAGGGCCTTAGCACCAGAGGCTGGACCCAGGGAAGATGCCCATAAAAGCTCAGGGCCTCCGAGGCAGGGAATTCTGCTTGATTACTTGGAGCAGGTCTTAAAGAGGAACAGGCTCCAGGTGGGCATGAACCCTTAGCCCATAAGTCTTTGGCCCATGGTCAGGGGGAAAGGAAAACAAGAGCAGATCCCCAGAAGCACAGATCTGGGACAGGACCCATCTTGCTCAGGTCTAGGGATGGTATAAGGTGGAAAAGAGAAGGAAGTGTCAAGGAAGTAAGAATGGGGAGGAAATAGCAGGTGGTAGAGACTTTAGAAGAAATCCTTCACCAACTGGCTTTTATTGTTACCCACACCATGGGGGTCCTGATATTCTTCAGGATACCAAGCTATGATTCTTCTTTTAGATTGGCTAAACCACCCAGCAAACATGGAGAAAAGTGAGTGCCCATGCCTGAGTCATGTTTATTTCTGTACCTACATTACTAGGTACATAGAAAGTACTAGCGACGCTTTCTTTTCCTGTGATAATAGCTGTCAGGTACATTGTAATTTCCTATGCTGCACAGTGATGAGAAAGGAAGGAAAGAAGGGCGGGGGGAGGAAAGTAGTTAGCTAATTAGTTAATTAGTTAGTTATGATCACAGAACAAAAGTTTCTCTGGGTGAGACAGAAGAATATTTCATGAAATAAACAACTAAAAAGCAAGTTTATCCAGAAAACTGGTAAATTGATGCAGCATTTTGGACTTTATGATGTGGATTGGTTGTTAACTTGGCTTAGCTTCTGATGTTGCAAAAATTTCATTTGTGAAGATTTTGAAGGCCAACTGTTTAGATATAGACTTTTGAGTTGTGTTGTTTGCTGTTTAGCACACATGAAATATAATGCATCTTCTCTGGGAACATTTCATTTCCTGGGGCTGTGAATGCAATGGGGTTAGGTGACCTGCTCCATTTTGAGCCATATGTTCATAGTGCTGAGGTATGGGACAATCTAGATCACAACATTCTCGTGCTTTCAAAATCATTCTATAAAGTACTGCTTCTTGGGAGGAAAAAAAAATACTTTCTAAGGATAAAATCAACCAAAGGAATCACAAAGGAAAAATGCATAGAAAGGCATCATGCAAAAAATTTAAAAGGCAAACAGCAAACTGGGAAATAGGTGTCACAAATATAGCAAAGGAAACAATTAACATATAAAAACCTACACCCACATATTTTAATAATCATCAATGTTCCAATTTTAAAAGTGTACTAAGACAGAAACAGAACATTCATAAAAGAAAAATTATGATAACTAAAACATATTTCAAGATATTCAAAGGAAAGAGATAAAAACGAGATATGTTAATTGATGTAACTTTTCTGGATGCAGCATTACAAACGTGTTAAGAGCCTTAAAGAATGTCCATGGTCTTGAACCTGGCAATTTTTCCTATGAATATATTAGACATGTGGGAATATATTGATATAAATAGGTGATCTGTGCAGCATCTGTAGCAGAATTAAGCAAAACTCTGTCTCTTCTCACATCAGAGTTCACCTGCGCTTTAGAACTTACACTCAGAAGCCTAACCCTCTGGAGAGTTCATACTCTCCATTTTTCTTCCTATCTCATTTATCAGCAATCTCTCTCTATTAGGTACATCACATCAGCATACAAATATGTTCATTATCCCCCCAAATTTTAAATACTTTTTTGATCTCACATCTCCATCTGGCTACAACTCCATTCCTCTGCTTCTCTTCATAGGGAAACTCAAAAGAATTACTTCCACACATGCCCTTCACTTCCTCAGCTCTCATTCTCTCACTGATGTGTCTTCTCCTGTCAATGTCAGAGATGACCTCCATTTTTCCAAGTGCAATGAAGACTTTACTACCCTATCCTTAAACTCTCAATAGTGTCTCATCTATATAGCCACTGCCTCCTGTACCTTTCCTTGGCTTCTATGACACCACATTCCTGTGTTCCCTCTTACCTTAGCGTCCACTCCTTATGAAGCTATGTTCCTGAATCTTTCTTCTCCACCCACCTTTTAAAGAATAGAGTTTCTTAGGGTTTGGTTCAGAACATCTTCTCCATCCTTATTTATTTCTTTAGGCATTCTCATCTAATCCCATCACTTCTGATGCCATCTTATAGCAATGACTCCAAAATTAATGTTTTCTGGCTTGAAACTCTCCCCTAAAGTCTAGACTCATACAGCTGACTACTTTGTCGATATTGACATGAATATCCCAGGCATCTCAAACTTTACACATCTAAAATAGACCTCTTAATACCATCCCCCTCCCCACAAAATTCCAGATCACCCTCTGCCAACCCCATCCCTTAACATCAGAAGTCATGCAGTGTTGTTTCCATCTCATTCTATTTATAAAGGCCAGATTATTTTCAAGAGAAAGAGACTGCTTGTTTTTTTGTGATAGGAAGGGTTGCAAAGTTCTGGAAGAGGATGACATGTGGCCATTTTGAAAATACAATCTGTCAAGTATGTGAAAGAACACAACTAGGAGAAAGTGACTATGATCACTGAAAAAGCCAAATAAATACCTTCAAGATCAATGGAACAGGAGCTAAGAGTAGGGTTGAACTGAGGGGTAAATAGGTCTGGGAAAACCCCGACCCTGCACATGAACCAGCTCATGCTGGAGATCTTGCCACAATGTCACCACATAAACAGGCATTGATTCAGTCATCTATTCAGGAGGCTATTTGCCTCAGTTACAAATAGTAGTTAACTTCAGTGTGCCACAACACATGTGTGCAGCTTCCCAGAGTGTGATGTATCTGGCCATGGCTGCCTCTGATCTTCTTTCCCTCATGCTTCACAAATAGCAAGGACCTTGGTTTAATTAAACTGAACTAGAGAAAATGTAAACTTTCAATCTTCCCCTTTAGTGTGGGACTGAAATATTTGGACAAGTACCTAAAAAAACTCTGAGATAAAAATCTATCTCAACATCTAGTATTAGACATGCATAGACGTCCCTCTGTGGCTAAGAAGGAAGGACGGAAGGAAGGGAAGGAAGAAGAAAGGAATATCACTGGACACATAAGAAAGTTGTTGAAAACAAAGCACTATTCTTAAGATTCAGAGTAAATACAGCCCTCACTCCCAAGAAACAGAGATAGCACTAAAAAAAAAAAAATATGAGACCCATGGGCAATCAGAGGTCTGAGAAGACATAATCTCAGATTATTAAGGATTACTTTTAGAATTTAAAAAATTAGCGAATTCAAGATGTGATGGAAACAATAGACACTAAATTAATAAATGAAAGACATGAGAAATTTGTTCACTATTTACAAGGAAAAGATAAAGAAAATTACACAATGAGCCAATCTAGATGAGATATAAAGGTCAAATGCAGGAAGACATTTTTTTTTTTTTCCAGGAGAGAACAGCAATGATGTCCCTGCAGAAAGACTTGGCATTTTTTTATAAGAAGGATATAAATTGTTTGGGAAAAAAGAGGTCTACACATAGGCATATTCTGGTGACTTTGTAAATACTTAAATTAAACTTTGAATTTAAAGATGGTTTCAGATGCATACTAGACTTATTGGGGTGAGCACTTCATAAAGTACATAAACATCTAATCTTTATGTTGTACTCCTGAAACTAATATATTATATGTCAACTGCAACTGAAAAATAAATTTAAAAAACAAAATTTTGAAAATTAATAAAGACTATAAAAACCTACGCATGTTGGCATATAAAATGAATTACATTCAAAGTGGAAATAAATTAGATTATCAGAGTTTCCTGTAATACCAAATCATAAAAAGCAAGAGAGTCAAATAATGGCTCTCTAATTCTTGACAAATAATTAGAGCAAATACAGTAACTTGATAATGTGGCCAGTTACAAAACAAATAATAGAAAGTAAAAATCTTTTTCTGTTCTAACAATATGTTAAAGTAAACTCAAAGTAAATTCTGAAAAATGGTAAGTGAGAGGTAAATTGGGGACCCCAGAGCCTAACATAAAACCACAGAGAATCCTTGGGGAGATATGAGGTTTTTGAGTCTTGACTGTGGATTGGGCAGAAGAGGGCTGGAAATGACCAACAGGGGGCAGGATTGGTTACAGTTTTCCAGTGTTTGCTCTTTCTGAGACCCACCATTCTTTGGCCAGGTCAGTGTTGACCTTTTTATCCCAGTGGGACAAGAAGAGTCAGCTCAGCCCAGTGCCATCTATTCTAGTAGGAGGCGATGGGGTGGCTTCATGGCAATGTCATAGGCTAACTGAGGTGAAACTGAGGGGAGCAAGTGCAGATGTGCTGGCCAGCCCCTAAGAATGTTCACCTCATCCAGGTCCCCATGTAACACTGCATGTCCCTGTCTGTACAGAAGACCAGTCATGTTCTCAGAGAAATAAAGATGAACACACTCATCAATTTCTTACAAATTTAACATTTAGCATTTTCTCTCTCTACCTTAGGATGTCTGCTTGACTGCATCTGCAGTGGAAATATGTACCAGGAGAAGCATATTGAGAGATGTTTGGTGTTCACCCATAATGTATTATTTCACTTAACTAAGTGGAAGTGAGAGTCTGTCCTCCAGGGTGCTCACAATACCTACCATCACACCACATACACACCATCATGCTATACCTACATCACAAACATACCACACCACACGTGCTACACACACATAACCACACACTGCACACACACATTACCATCATCACTGCCCCTACCCTACACCATGCTACATACATGCCACACACACCACACTGCATAACACACTACACATCCCACACCACACACACACACACACCCTCCATACCACAGAACACACATGCACCATGCACAAAACACCACCATCACCACATGCACTCACACGCGCACACACTTCTCCTTTAAAGATTCTATTTGTCTATAGCATAAACCAATGACTTCCAACATTTTTAGGCTAGTGTATAATCCTGGGACTAGTGAACATTCACTCCTATTTGTTAACTAGATGAAGAAAGGGTTTTAGCTGAATATACAAGGGAAACTGTGTTGCCAGGAAGTCACTGTTGCCTCTACCTACGTTGCTTAGGAAGCGAAAGGCTGCCCCTTCCAACTGTGAAATGGTTCAGCGCCTTCCTGAATCACTACTCCCCCACACCACATACACGCTTTTAGATTCACTCCCTCTCATATCCTGCTGTAAAACATTTCTGAAGGCTGAGCCATCCCTCCCTCATAATGTGTCCATCAAGTCAGCTTGCTTAATAGCAACACTTCACTAGAGGTTTCTCCAGGATGTCTCTCTCCCACTGGCCCAGAGGAGACTAAAGAAGATGAATGTGTTTAACTTGGAGCAAAGTAGACAATCTTCTCACTCTGGCATTTACCCATGAACTTTTCTCATGTCCACAAGAATCATGGAGAGTTCTGTCTGTGCCCCAAGTCCCTGTTAAAAGGTCTCCAAGGCAATTGTGTGGTTGGATCCACTGCCTCTGTAAGGATTTGGGTCCCCATTAGAAAGGTCTAAGAGGCCAACTGAAGAAACTCAGCCTCAAAGTTGGCTAGGTCATTCAAGAAATAGCATAGACGCCAAAGCTGGCAGAGAAGTGTCTCCTTTTGACCTTTGACCCATGACACCTAGGTCTTAACCAGAATCAATCTGACCTCTGAGTTGCCCTTAAAACTATCTCAAGAAGAGAGAAAGGGAAGGGATGAAGGGCAGATGTTCTAAGAAGCGGCACAGTATTTAGTCAAAGATTCTTTTAGGCTTTATTTCTTGGGAATGTCATCCAAGAACATAGCATCCAAGGGGAATATTGAGAACCCCAAAAGCTTTCATTCACTTGGCTAGGCTCCAGGAGGATTTTCCTAAGCCCTGTGTTGGAATGATGAGGACATTTTTCTGTAGGAAAGTGTCATACATTAGGGTCAGGCTCTATGAATACTCACAAAGGCCTATGCAATTCATGATATTCCTCAGCTTAGGAACTGACTCTTGGAATAAAATCGGTCAGCCACACAGGCCATCACAAAGTGAGAGCAGGGCCACCAAGTGGGCAAGTCTACCGTGGCTTAGGTCCTAATCCCAACCTTTCTCATATTTGTAGTGAAACCTTGGGCAAATTACTCAGTCTGCTTCAGCTTCATCCCTAAAATGGGGATAATAATAGTATCTACCATCTTCTGTAGATCAAATGAGATAATACAAATAAATGGTTAGCACAGTCCTTAAATCACTGTAAATACTTAAATAAATGCTAGCTTTTAATAATCAACAAGTACCAAATGAACACAGCCAGGCTCTGTGCCAGAGGCAGGGACATAACACAAGTGAAGATGACAAATACAAACTCCCTTCCTATGCTCTGCTGCCTCCCAGGCTTGTGCACAGGGACATCTGGTTAACCTGTGTCCAGCGGAATAGACCAGAACATTTAAGGGGTGAGGACCTTCTGCTAGGCAAGCTCCTGGGTATCTCCCCATCCCATACTTACCCCCATCCCTTTGTTTCTTGTTCATGGCTTCAGGAGGCATCTGCCCATCTATCTCCCTGCTTGCCCAGTTGAACAGAGTTCCCTGCCTTCCCTCACTTCCCTGTCTCTAGCAGACAGTTTGCAAAAGATGCTTTTCTGCTTGGTAACAATGAAAAGGGAACACTCCTAGGTTCTTGAAAGTTTTCTTCTCACTCGCCTCAACCCTGTCAAACTGCAGAGGTAAGACAGTGATGCATGTCAAGTGATAATGGTCTTGCCTTATATGAAAGAGCAAAGCACACGTTCATGAAGATATTTATTGCCCACGACCACATATCTGAATGAGTCAAGGACATTTCTGGCACTCACCTGAGAAATTTAAATTCAGTAAATCTGCAATGAGGCCCAGAAAGATGTATTTTCCAAAATTCTCATAATCAGACGCATTGCAGTAGAATCAAATGGACAAAGAACTCCCGGGGATCATTGGCTCTTTTAGTCCAAGGGCATCACTAGCATCTGGGCGGAGTGCAAAGTCTTAGGGTGGGGGGGGATCATAGCCATGACTGCTCCCTCCCATTCATTCCCCATCACTGCCATCAGAGAGAGGGGACAGCAGAAAAGGTCGCAGGATCACCTTAAGTGGGAGTAGGGGTGGGTGAGGGGGACAAAAGAGGAAGACATCCCACTACTAATGGGGCAGGGGGCGTGGGGGTGGAGAATTCCTTTGGTCACAGGGCTAACCCAGCCATTCTCAAGATCCCAAGTGACTTCAGACCTCACAGGAGTGCCTGTGAATCAATTTACATAAGCTGTAGATGGCTAGTGTGTTGCAAACTGCCTTAAAATACTTTTAGTCAAAACCTCTGGCTTTTTTTTTTTTCTTAAGTCACGAGACTCAAACCCTTCTGGCAGATGCCAAGAGAGACAAGTTACTGCTAAAGAATGAGTTCCGTGCCTTGGCCTCTCCACTTGAACCTGCAGCTGGCCCTCTGTGAGCCGTGGAGGATGTTGCCATGTCTTGGGATGGCCCCGGGCTGCTTCTCCCAGCAGGTGTGCCAGAGAGGCAGCAGGAGTCTGGACGAGACAGAGCTTTGTAAAGAGCCTCCTCTCGGACCTCGAAGTTGATCCAAGCTACATTATTATGAAAAGTTATTAACTGATATTCAGTTACAGGATCATGGACGGAACAAAGAATGAGGCCCAGTGCAGCCGAAAACCGTATGGTCTTGGAGGCTACACACACCTGCGAGAGAACAGGCAGGCCTGGTTAGAAATCGTCATCAATTCTAGGAAAGCCATAAAGTTTGGACTTGCTTCATGGCACTTTCTAATTAGCTGCATAGTGAGTTTTCTCCACTTCCTTATAAAGGCCTGTGCCCCCTCTTCACCCCTGCCTGTCTCCCACGGCCCAAGGCATCTGGGAGAAAGTTCTCACCAGACTCCCAGCCCTAGGTCAGACTGTGGAAAACACTGTAAACAGGAAAACAGCATTTGTCTCTGGGTCCAAAGCAAAAATAGAGGGGAGACTTTGGAAGTTATCATCAGAAATAATCCCAAAGGGAAAAATTATAGTTAGCACTTTCGTATAACAGCAAGACACTGGGAGCCATTCATATTGACTAAATGTAGGAAAACAGTTAAGTCTATTATATAATATTCACCCAATGGAATGGGTAAGCAAAGAATAGAAAGATAAATGTAAATGTTACATGATGCATGGAAAAAGGCTTATGATGTAATGTTCAGTTTTAAAAAAAGTAGGTGCAAAAATGTACCTCTGCTATAATTATGCCGGTAAAGTTACATATTCATATGGCTTGAGTAGAATGAGATGATGAAAAACTGAACACAGCTTGGCTGATTGCGGTGGTCAGATTGTGGATGGTTTTTCCTGCCTTTTCCCTCAAATTCTGTTAAAGCTTTTGTAATGTTTGCATAATGCACACTTAAAAATAAAATGAAAATGAAAATGAAGTAACGAATGTTTTAAAAAGTGAGGGAGGTAGCAGAAGAGAAAAATAGACAGTGTGGTATCAGAGCCAAACCTAGGCCAAATTTTCCCAGAATGCAGCCACATAAAGTGACTTTGGTGAAGAATTCATTTCCACCACTACTCATCCCCCTAAGAAAGAAGAAGAAAATAAATAGTGTCTTGGATGAGAGCAGAGGTGTCCATAGGCTTCTTCTCTGACAGTAGAGACACTGAAGTCGTGGGCTGGCAGTCACCAGGGTGAAGCTCTGCCTGGGTTTACTCCATGGAAGCTACATGATGTGATTTGCCAAGAAGATAAAGGTCCGCCAAACACAAAGCAAGGCCCGCAGTGCCTGGGTGGATGGATGTACCCCAACAGCTGCACACAGAAGGGCTAGGGGAGATTTGTGAGAAGAATTTCTAAAAGTAGCCCTCAGCTTTTCCCAGCTTGGGTACCCCCTGAGCTGGGACTGGCTCCCCGGTGCTTTACCAGAAGGCTTGGCCACTAGCCACCTGGCTACCACAATGACAAAAGGGGTTGTGCCTGGGCCCCTGCCCACACTGTGCTTTGCAAAAGGAATTACCTTATAGGAACTCAGAATATTTTTCTTGATCAGTTAAAATATACATTTCTACTGTCTTCAGATTCATCTACATCCAGTCAGGGCCCATCACTTCTCCTCCTAAACCTGAGGATTAAACTAACATCCTATATTTAAAATTCAAGAGACTCATCACAGCAGGGAAACTCATCTCAGCTGGGTTTCCATTCTTTATCACTCTGGGGGTGACAGTTGGACTCGGAGGAAGTGATTGTGCATTCAGAGGAGGAGGACGGAGTGTGTGGGAAGGGTCAGGAGAAAGAGTCCCTCTGTGTGCTTCATTGGATGAGACAAGCTTACAAAATATCTCATCTTCCAGCCCCAGAAGGGAGGCGGCTGCACCACATGATATTTCCAGTTAAAGGAAACACATAAATGTTCAAGAAACAGCCTGGAACAATCAGGGTTATAATTCCTGGCTGCAGCAAACGGAAGGGAGGGAGCAGAAGGGTAATGAGGCAGTTGGTGAACACGGCTCAGAGCCTAGAGTCACGAGTCGCTGATAAACACAACATAAATGTTTTAAGGGCCACGCTGCATGGCACACAGCTTTGATACCTGAGAAGCACTGCTTTGCCCTTTGGAGGAATCAATTCATGGCCTGTAAAATACACCTGTGATTCTCGCACGGATTTTTTTCAGGTGAATGTGCTTGCTGCCTCCTTGCTGCCCTGCACTTTGTAACTGCCATTTGCATGTCTCCTTTTGAGGAAAAGGCCTCTTGGTGCTTCAGGGCCAAGTTGGAGACAGTGAAAATAGTTTTACCAGTGGCCGCATCCCATTTGCTCAAGGATGATATTGAACCTGGGGGCAGGTAACACTCCCTGGACAAATGAGTCTGAGAGATAAAAGTCTTTCTTATGCCCTGCAAGATTCTCTGTTTTCAAGCATCTTCCATATTTTTTAAAAGCCTCTCCCTTGCTCTCTTGTCATGCATTTATCTTTGTGTTTCAGCAGACAGATGGAAGATATGATCTGCATGGGGATTTCCACTGGAAGTGGATCCAAAAAGAAGAAATTCTGCATTCTCAGAATATATGCTGCATTTTGGTCAAATCTTCCCAAAGTCTTGCAACTTACAGCTGAGCAGTGTGAAGAAAAAAAGACGAAGAAAAATGGGAAAATCAAATGTAAAACAACAGATTTTATTTATTTATCCTTTCTCAAATGGAGACTGAGTGCTACACTTGGCAACATTAAGTCATACAAAGGAAACAAATGATCTTAGGACAGTCACAGATGTGATAGCATTCAGAAAATGCTCCTATCATGTAACTGAGATGCCCTGCCCCCTATTTGTAAATGCCCAACTCCAACCTCTTCCTCCAAGGTCAACTACTAATGCCCCCTCCTCCAGGAAGATTTCCCTGATCTTCCAGTCCCACAGGCATGAAAGATGTCCTAGTATCCTGGGTAAGAGCACAGACTCTGAGGCCAGATGCCCTATACTCATGTCTCAGTAACTCCACTTGGATCTGTGTAACCATGGGCAAGTTGCTCAACCTCTTTGTGTCCCAGTCTGCTCCCTTATAAAATAGGGATACAAAGAGCATCTACTTCATAGTTTGTTTGTTTGTTTTAATTCAATGTGTCAATACATGAAACTCTTGTAAGAATGCCTTGGATATAGTAATCACTCAATAAGTATTAACTACTATTATTACTTTTTAAAAATTTTCCCAGGATTATCTTGATTTTTTTAATGGCACTATTGTTTTTTAATTCCATTTTTTCTGGGATTGTTTTTTGCCTGGGATTATTCTTATTTGAACCATATCTTATCTTCTGTCCAGTACTAAAGATTTGGGGCCTTATTCTTTTTCTTTCCTTAAAGTCATTCAGTTTAAAAAGAGAGATTGAGTATTACATGAATAAATGATGAAAGACAGAAACACAAGAGCAAATCACAATATTGTGCCAAGCTATGAGGTCCCCTACCTGCTAGGATCACAGTGTAGAGAAGGGAAAGTAAAAGAAATATCATGGGGGTGTTGAGTATTCAGCAGATTACGTGAGGAGAGAAGGGCACGAAGAGAGGGGGAAGATACCAGGTATCACAGTCTGGGAAAGACGTGTGGAAAGCAGAAGGCCAGAGTCAGGTGTGTGTGTGTGTGTGTGTGTGTGTGTGTGTGTGTGTGTGATATGTATTTTTTCAAATATTCATATAACACATTCTTACTGAGCTCTTACCATCTGCTAAACCCAGTTCTGGAAACAGCGTGGGGGGTTGGGGCCACAGTGGAAAAAAAAAAAACTCTAACCAGGAAACATTGTGATTTAAGAAAGAAAAATCTCCTTTGGCATCCACGTTACCATGTACTCTGTGTCTTTCCAGGCACTGCTCTCCACCCCGCCCAGTTCCTTCCCAAGCAGCTCTATTTTTGCCAAGGGGAAAGGAAAGCAAGCCCACGGGCCCCCGCACTGGCCCCTAGGACCCTCCTTAGGGTCTGCTCCCTACTACCCTCTGCTCTCTGGGAGCCACTCCCAGGCCTGAGTCCTCATCCCATTCTACGGCACAGGCAGTGCAGCTTCGCTGTGTGCTCCCTTGTCTGATGTCCCCCACCTCACTTGCTGCAGCAAGAATGAGCACTCCACTGAGGAGCCTCTTACCTGGTCTCCCTCTGTGCCCAGTGGGAGAGGTTCCCTGCATGCTGAACCACTCTAGAAGCTAGGATGTGAAGACATCAACTCACATGGTACGCCCGTCTACTGACACTTCTGGAATGGACTGGACACAGAGTGTCAGAGCTAGTGAGAACTCCAAAGATCAACCAAAGGTTGAGCCTGAAGGGATTCAGAGCATGTCACCCCACTCTGGCTTAAGAAGAAGCAGACACAGGAAAAATTCTCACCTCCTCCTCTCTATCAGGAAGAGCAGGACAATTGTTAATTACCAGCAGCAGCTTTAGAAGCTCATCAGCCCAGTGTCTGATCAGAGGTATCTACATAACAAACCTCTCTAAAACAACCTTTATCTTCCATTAGTTCTCCCTGTATATTTACCTTCCCATAGATTGCTGCACCTAATAGCCTAAAGCCTTCTCCCTTTGTCTTGTTATTCTCTACAAAGATGCTATAAATACAGCTCAAGTTCTAACCACCCCCTTTCAGTTACCATCACTGAGCTCTCCCGTGTAAATGCGCACGTGCACACAGCAATAAACTTCTGATTGCTTTTCTCTTATTAATCTATCCTTTGTTAGTCAATTATGCAGAGTCCCAATCACTGAATCTCATTTCAGAAATGTGAAAAAGGACGGGTGGGGCAAGGATGCAGGACCTACTGCACATCACACAGCAAGTTTGTTGCAAAGCTACGGCTGGCAGCCAGACTCTTCACATGCCTTTATCCTATGGGAAATGCCACTTCCAAATTCAGATGCTGCTGTTTTCTTCTCTCTGATCTCATTTCCCATATTGAAATTATATTGGCTATTAACAAGTAGAATGTCAAAAACACTTAGAAATTCTTTTGACCATGACCCATAGGAAGAAATAAATTTTTATCATGACCCCGTGGATATGGAGCTGAATTAAAGTGTTCATGATACAGTCCGTACACTTACTAACTGTGATGCACAATGGTATTTGCCATTGTTTGGCCGAGTTTGCTAAATTGAATTCATGACGTCTAGACAATTTGAAAAACAGTTATTTAGGAAGTGTCTGTGGGAATCACACAAAAGCAGACACTTAGACAAGAACTTATGAGCAAGCATCTATTCAAGAGGTGAATTCAGAAAACATTCCTGAGAGGATGTGGAAGTAAGAAGGGAAGATAAAAAAAAAAAAAAAGCCATCGGTCACTTCTGTAGGCAAACTGGGTCCCACTAGGACCCTCTGAGAAACATTTAAGAAGCATCCCAGAATTATCCCAGTAGAGTTGGGGAGCCTGGGGTACTTATCCTCAGACTCGTTTGGCTCATTGTTGAGGATTTCCTCCAGGGAATATTAAATCCATAACACTTCTGCAGGTTCTGTGAGGGCTGAGGAGCACCCTGGAGCCACAGAAAGCCATCAGGCAGGAAGAAGTGAGAAAAGCAGAGGGTCTAGGTGCTTGCGATGGGGAGCTGTTCACGTGTAAGAACCATCCACCTCAGCTACAGATGAACTTGGAAGTGAGTGGAGGGTACATGGAGTATGATGTCACTGCATCTGCTACAGGAAGTGGCTTGCTGTTCAAGGCTGTGTGTGCCCTCCCCATAAATCATCCTAACTAGATTTCAAAATGAAAAAACTAAAAAATGCCAAGTTAGTAGGAAAGAAAGGGTTAAAAAAGAGAGATGCTGTTAGAGTGAAACCCAGAGAAAATGCAAAGCACTCCCCTCTCATTTCTTTATTTAATTGTAATATTGCTGACATAAAAAAAAAAGGCAAGGAGAAAATTAACTGCAATCTGTAATCAAACTGTGTAGAACATCACTACTTGAAATGTTATGATCTGAAATGTCTCTGACAATAAATCCAGACATTAGTGGTATAAGATTTTGCTTACAGATTTTTCTTTCTCCACTTCACATTTTCTATTCACATTCCAGCAATGGGTATCCAACATCTAGCCACCTTTGTGATGCTTGGGCCTGCAGAATGACTTGTGAAGCCAAACAGAAGGCGCTACTGTATTTACAATCTAAAAGGAGTTTGAGGTCCTTGAGGTTGAAGAACTTCATGTAACTATTAATTGTTATCATAATACAAATATGTTTAGAAAGGCAAGTCCAAAAAAAAGTGGGTTTTCACCAAGAACCGAGCCCTCACCTTCATTGATCGAACACACATTTCAGATTTCCCAGCCTGGCATGTTTACAGCCCAGCATGTGCAGTTCATCTGGAACACATGGCCAGTGTGACAGACAAGCTACAAAGCTGCTGGGGAAAGAAGCCTGGTCATTAGGCATGCTTCTGCCCACAGCTGTGTGACCTGAGACATGTTGCTTACTTCTCTGAACTTCTTTCTCCAAATTGTGAAAGCACTTTGAAGAGTAAGAAGGGGCTGCATCATAGTCCTGATAAGGGATCAAAAACAGAGAATTACATCTTCTCTTAGTTGTGTAAATTTGAATGTCCCACTTTGGTCACTGCCCTCATCCTTTCATTCTATCTTCAGATGCATACATTGTATAAACAAAAACAAATATTTGAAAAAATGTCAGAGTTTATTCAAAGGGAATTCTCTTTAATTTATCTTGCTTTAAGCTCCATATCAGATCTGAACAAGTGGATGTGCTCCCTTTTAGCCTTATTTCTATCATCATTATTATCATCTACTCCCATACCAGACCAATTGAGTATCTATCTACAGTGTACAAAGGATTCTGCTAAATAATTAGTGGGGATTTAAAGGCTCATGGTCATGGTTCTCAAGAGGATTGTATTGAAAGATAAAAGTAGTGTGTGTAAATAGAGACATAACAACATGAAGTGTCATATGCTAAGGACCAGATGAGCGGTCTGAATAGTTGGTGCAATCACAAGTTAGAAATGCCTTCCTCATATATAAGGCCAATGTCCTGTGCTTTGAACCCCATTTCCTTTCACATTCTTAGGAAACATACCCCATTGAGCATCCCTTACTTTTCCAACACATACAACCAGTTCCTCTCACCGGATATTTCCCATCAGATCTTTAAGTGGTTTAAGTATTTTCCATTCAAAACAAAAGCTACATCGAGCCCCTTTTTGCCCCTCCAACTACTACCACTTTTAGGTTAGCATCTCAAAAGGGTTACATACACACACACTTTCCACTCCTTCCCTTCTCACTCACTCCTTAGCCCCTTCCAGCCTGACTGCCACACTGAAACAGCTGTTATCGGGGTTACCAGTAACGTACATACTACACAATCTAAGGAACATTTTACAGTCCTTATCCTTCTTTACTTCTCAGCAGCTTTCGCACTCTTGCTCACTCCCTCCTTACATTCTTAAGCTATTTTATTGCATAGAATATATTAAAGTGAAAAAATCATGAATACAAATGTTTGCAAAGTGAGTATGCCCCTGTAACTCCTATTTAGATGACCAAAACATCACTGGAACCCTAGAAGCCCCCAATATTGATGCCTGCATCTGGGTTACTGAGTGGTAATGACTAGTAGTGGATGCTGGAAGGTGTCACCCAGAACCTCTCTAGGTCTGAAACACTCCTCCAGCTACTGAAGCCTTAGTAGCTGACATCTTTCAGCCTGGTTTCCCTCCAAGACACCCTCAGGGTGAAGAAAACCTTACCCTACCTAGTTCACACACCCTCCCAAGGGCATCCCACATCCATTGACTGGTTGATGTGGGACCATAAAGGCCTGGACCCTACATA
This sequence comes from Eidolon dupreanum, assembly GCA_028627145.1. Lineage (NCBI taxonomy): Eukaryota > Metazoa > Chordata > Mammalia > Chiroptera > Pteropodidae > Eidolon > Eidolon dupreanum. The sequence continues at coordinate 64,447,465 of CM053501.1, read as the reverse complement.
CCAATTCAGTATAACTCTGAAGGACCATAGTGGTTCCAGAGCTCACCTTTAGTTAGCTAAAGTCTTTGTTGTGACTGCATCACAATTCGCTGTCTCCTTGTTCCCTATTCAGCTGCCTCCATTTCCTCACAGGCATTTATCTCCTGAGCACTTGCCAGTAAACTTCCTGTACACCCAAACATCTTGCTTCCTGGAGAAACCAAGTGATACCACTAGCCTAACTTCTAGCATCATGGATTCTTCCACATAATTTTGAACTTTACAATAAATGAAATCATATAAGGTGTATATTTTTGAGTCTGGCTTTTTGTTCAACATTATATATGTAGAGTTTACATATGTCACTGTGTACAATAGTAGTTTACTCTTTTTAACTGTGGTATATACAGTATTGTTTAAATAAATGTACCACACTATATTTACATATTTACTGTTGATGGCATTTTAGGTCCTTTTTAATTTTTGGTTCTTATGAATAATGCTGCAGTGAACATTTGTGGACATATCTTTTGGTACACATATGTAAGAATTTCTGTTGGGCACATACCCAGAGGCGTAATTTCTGTTACATAGGTGGATTTATGTTCAGTTCAAGGGGGCATTGCTAAGGAGTATACAAAGTGTGCCAATTTATACTCTAATTAGCAGAGCATAAGAGTTCCAGTTGGATTTGCCATCTGGACCTTTACAGAAAAATGTTGCTGATTCCTGGTCTAAGCCAATGAGAGGAGCAAAAAAAGAAAGTCTTAAGACAGAAAAGCACCTGATAAGTCTTCAAGGACAGATAACAACACCAGTTTGTCTAGACAGAGGGGACTATAGAGAAAAATATGGTTTGTATTAGAGATCAGCAAACTTTTCCAAAAAGGGCCAGCCAAGTAGTAACTTGAGGCTTTGTAGGCCTCATGGTCTGTTGCAACGACTCTGCTTATAGCTCTAAAGCAGCTGCAGGCAATGAGTAAAACATGAGAAGGGATATGTGCCAATAAAACTTTACTTTGGGACACTAAAACAGCATTTTCGCATTGTCGCAAAATATTCCTTTTCTTTTGATTTTTTCCAACCATTAAAAATTATTCTTATCTCATGAGATAAATAAAAACAGGTAATGAGCCAGATATAGTCCATGGGCCATGGTTTTTGGACACTTTTTGTAGATTGTGGAGACCTAAATGAAAAATCTGAACTTCACTCGATAAGCAAAGTACTTAGGATTTTCAAGGAAGGGTATGATAAGTATAAATCAGTGTTTCAGGAAAATCAGGTGGTAGAAGTATTTGGGATGGATTAAAAGTGAAGCGATTAGAGCAGGGCAACTAGTTAGGAGGCGGTCTAGATAGATCTAGTAAGGACTAGTGAGGATCAGTTACCTCGTGGGGACAGAGAGGGTGTAATGAAAGAGATGGGATGTGTGCAGGAAGAGTGTATTAGGAAGAAGTAAGAAAAGGATTTGATGAGAAGATTCAGTGCCTGATGCGGGATTTTGAGCACGGGAGACAGGATGAGTGAGACTCTGATGGGAGATTTAACAATGGGAGAGAGACAGTCGGGCATGGTATTCACGGCATGGGCACTAAAGCCAAAAATGTTTGAGTCTAAAACCTGTCTTTTTAACTCACTAGCAGCTGTGATCACTTTGTCTTCTCCTCTAAAACAGGATAAATAATAGCACCTACTTCTTGAGGTCATTGTGAGGATTAAATGAGTTAATACATATAAAGTGCTTAGAACAGTGACTGGCATATGCAAACATGTGCTAGCTTTTATTATTAATCTCACGGTCTCATTTTTAAAATTACAAAATAAAAATTTTAAAGATAGGAAGTAAAAGGGGAAAAGAGATATCAGGCTTTAGATGAGTGAATTTCAGCTTAGTCTGGACAGCATACAAGACCCAACACAGAGCATGGAAGCTCAGAAAAGCCAAGATGTGTGTTCATGCAGATGTGGCTGTGTGTTCATGTAGAGAACAACTTTATTCCATGGGAGCAGATGAGAATGCTGGAAGATCAACAGCATAACTATAAAAGCACACCTTGTGGTCAAGACCTTAAGTTCTAGTTAAATCTCTGTCTCTCTTAGCATCTATGAACCTTCACTTGGGTTACTTAACATCTCTATACCTTAGTTTTTCCATCTGTGAAATGGGTATAACCCTAGTACTTACTACATGAAGTGGCTGTAAAGATTTTAAAAAGTAAATGTGAGACTCAAATAGCATCTACCACGAAATGAGTATTCAATAAATGTTACCCTTTATTATTAGGACTACATTTATGGCAACTAGAAAACAGGGAAGAACGAGGAAAGGATTCCCCAAAAGGCACAGAGAAATTCACCCAAGGAGATAGTCTTTGCAGGACTTCCCTGTCTATTTCTACTGCACTGAATCAGGATAAGGAAGAATGACTTTATAAGAAAAATGTGTTTGCCTCTTTAAGATCAATGGCAAAATCCCAAACTTTCCATTTAAATGCTGTTGACTTAAATATGCCGATGACAATGTCTTTAAGAATAGCCCCTGGTGCTCTTCAAGTGGCATTGATGGGGCTGCCTGGAAAATCCTCTGACTTACACAAATCTCCTTCTTAGTGAGGCTCCCATAAAACCCCCAAGTTGCTCTTTTCAGTTCAGGTAGAGGGGCTACTGTCATCAGAGAAAGCACTGGCTCAGTCTCAAGCTCTTGCATTTAGCTCTGTATCACATCAATCAGGATCTTACACTACAAAGTTGCTCATCCATTAATCCACAGTGACTGAGGGTTATTTCTTTTTAAGCTTCTTAATTTGCTGCTTAGAAAATTACTTTGGGTGGAGGCAATTAGTGTTGCATACTTTTGAGGAGAAAATTACAGCCTAACCCACTCTGACTGCATGGGCTACGGATTTCCTCAGCATCCTATTCGATCCTTCCTTTTTCTTTTTTTCTTAGTCCCTATTCAAACAATCTGGCCTCTTAAAAGTTCTGAGATAATATCCTGGTGCCATATTTAAAATTCATCAAAGCAGCACTTGGCAAAGGAGAAGAGCTTGTGCATGAGGAGTACAGAGGAAAATTTCCCTAAATAGGATTGGCTGCAAGAAGGTTTTCCCTGCCCATACTAATTGGTAACCTGTGTATGGATTTTTGAGGTGCGTGTGTGTGTCTGTGTCTGTGTGTGCTGGAGTTGGGGTAGGTGTCGGGGACAACTGGGCAGTGAGTAGAGATTGACTTAGAAAACCTTTTTTAAAGTTTTTCTTAGAAATCACAGCCTCTCTAATGTCCTCTTAGTCATTTCTGGAAAAGTTATAGTGGAAATCTCTATTGAGCCAGCAGTAAAAATCAATGACAGGGAAATCAAATGGATAGTCAGTCTTAGTTAGAAGCCACCAGGAAGGAACTGTAGGCCCTATAGGAGTCAGCATTTTTGCCTTCTCTGCTTGTAGAGGTAACTGTACTAACTGGAAACTGCCTCTGTCTCTACTGTCTGATCACTGCAACCACGGATATACCGTGAAAATATTGTTGACTGTCCATCTGCATGCTGAGTAACTGCTTGGCCCAAGAACTATTTGTGCACCTGAACACCCTAGCAGCAGGGACTAGAGTTGCAGCTGATGTGTTCAGAGTCCTTCTTGGATGTCTGCAGCTCCAGATTCCATGGTTCCTAGGGCACAGTTCTCCATCTAAGACATGATCTCTACACTAGGCACTCTGTGGACACTGATGACCCTTTCACCTTCACAACATGAGATACAGGTCTCTTGGCATCAAAATCATCTTAATCTCCCTCAGGTGAAGGCCCAGGGGCTACTGGGATTGTAGATGAAGCAAGCAGGGTCCAGAAGGCAAAATGGTAGTAGGTTTTATGACAATGCTAGGTAGAGCCTAGCAGGTCTGTCCTCCAGGTGACCCTAATGTGTGATGTCAGTGAGATATGTTCTCTCTTACTGCCCACAACTCCTTTTCTTGTGGCTTGTTTCCAAAATCTTGATTTTTTTTTTTTTGTATACCTGGCTCCTGGGTTGTGAAATATCATACCTCTTACAGCCCTAGTATCTTTAGCAGAATAGAAAGACAATCTGGGCTAAAAGTAGACTTCCTGAGATTTAGTCCCTAGAGGTTTATTCTCGTAAGAGTATAGTATTTATTAAAGGAAAGAGAATAAAAGTGTCATCTATTTCCAGATATGAGTGAATATCATTGAACTGTAATCAATAAGGAGTATAGCCTTAGTGAGCGGAACAACCTTTTCTCCCCTGATGGATTATTATGTTTCTGGAAATTAGTGGGACCATTATACTAACAGGGCTGGGTCTGGATTCTATAACACTTGGAGTGGTTTACTCAGTGGAGTCTCTCAGTCCTACAATTAAGTCTTCCCCACAGACCTAACCACCCCCCGCCCCACCAACTCTCTCACTCATAAATTCGATGCTGCTTTGTCTGAAATATAGCAGATTTGCTTTCATTTTTATTTGAGTTTGAAGTGGGAGGTTGCAAGGGTGAGGTCTGGACTCTAAGGCTAAGAATAAGTTATAATTATATTTCTTCACATTATGCCTTTGATTATGTTTTGATTTGATGGATTGCATACTCCCTATTGCACACACCAGGATCTTTTTGACAAAACTAAATACACATCTTTTCATTAACATTCCCAGTGACTTCCCAGAAATACCTTTTGAGAAGTCTCCCAGTGTTCCATGACAGCCTCTCTTGCTAAAGTCTTACCTCAAAGCCATAAAATTACTAGTAAGAAATATTCTCTAGAAACCTTGCTACACTTTGTTTCCAACAAAGAGTCCACAGAGGGTCACTATAGGGGACCATTTTGGTATTGGAACTTGTAAAGTGATGACCTCAGGGTCATGGTATCTGGGTCCAGCAACCACTTCCTTATTACATGACCACAGATAAAACCACTTCCTGTCTCAATTTTCATGACTGTAAAATGATAAGCAGAGAATTTTATTTGCACCCAAAATGACAAACCAATATTCAAAACTAGTAGGCTGGAATAACTATTATTAAGAAACACTCCATAATGTTAATAATGATAATTATTATTTCTAGCATTCATTTGCCTTGAGTTGATAGGCATGGCATATTTTGTTTTAGAGGCTAAAAGTGGAAGAAGAAAGTTGAGAGTGGCTGTACATTTATTTAAGTTTTTCAATGCCCCATCCCTGATGGGGAGACAGGTTGCACGGTAGAGAGACTATTATCTTTTCCTTGTCCCTCTTCTTAGGCCAGTGTTGAATAGAGTTAGAATAATAATTGAAGAAGCTGGATTTCTGAGAGACTTATGAAGACTGTGGGCAAAACAGTGCTGCCATAGGTCTAAGAGTCCTTGAATTGAGAGAAAGCTAGTCTCCCCACTGTTACATGGAACCTGGCCACCCTGACATCTTGAGAACTGACAGCAACATTGGAGACAGAAAACAGCACTCCAATTCAGCATGAGCATTTACACATGGCGCCAGCAAGGCAATTGGGAGGATGGGGGCTGAAGGTGCAGCTGAGGCAGAGAAGGAGTTTGTGGCACATACTGAGGGATGAACTATGGCTCACACACTGTTTCCAAGAAATGGAAGAGTCTCTTTAGGAACACCATGAAATACCTAGAAAAAAAGACACTTTAAGGGGACTGAGTAAAGTGGGAAAACTGGACACTCTTCATGAGAAAGTGGGGATTATTAATGTCACTGTGATTTTATTCGTAGAAAATAATAAATCAAAATTGCTTTAAATATTTTTAAAATAAACAGAAACCACTTAATCATAAATATGTAAGCTTCTTTCTGGTTTCAATTCTGTTTCATTTTTCTATATGTCTGTATTTCTATATGCCAATACCTCACTATCTGGTTTGCTATAGCTTTATAGTAAGTCTTAAATATGGTAAAATAAGATATCAAAAATTATTGGGCCTTTCCATAATTGTTTGGTCTATTCCAGGTCCCTTGCATTTCTATACAAATTTTCAGATCAGCTAGTCAATTTTTTTTAAAGCCTGCTGGAATTTAGATTGAATTTTACATAGATTCAAGGTAATTCAGTGAAAAGAGCATAGTCTATTCAACAAACGTAGCTGGAACAATAGGACAGTTATAGGAAAAACAAACAAACAAAAAGCCTCAATCTTTATCTTAAAGTATACAAAAGTTAACTTGAAATGGATCATATAAGGGCTAAAATAATAACATTTCTAGAAGAAAACAGAGTGGAACATCTTTGTGACCTTGGGTTAGGGAAAGATTTCTTAAAACATAACGAACATAAAAGAGCTAATTGATAAATTGTATTTCGTCAAGATTTAAAACTTGTTCTTAACTAAGACACTTAAGGAAATGAATAGGCAAGCTACAGATTGGCAGAAAATATTTGCAAAACATACATCTGACAAAAGACTCTTGGAATTCAATAATAAGAAGACAAATGGCCCAATAAGATAAATGGGCAATAAAGTAAATAATAAGTTGGGCAATTTCCCAAAGAAGATCTGAGAATAGCAAATAAGTACATACAAAGATGCTCAATATCATTAGTCATTAAGAAAATGCAAATTAAAACTGACAGTAAGTTACTAGTACACATCTACTAGAAAAGATGAAATTGAAGGCTAACAATAACAAGTGTCGTCAAGGATGTAGAACAACTGGAGTTCTCATACATTGTCACTGAGAATGCAAAATGACCAAGTCATTTTGGAAAACAGTTTGGCAGGATCTTATACACATATATGTAACCCAGCAATCCCATTCTTAGATATTTACCCAAAGGAATTGAAAATGTATATATACACAAAGGCTTGTAACAATCACTTTCCAATGTAAGGATATCCAACTAATACTTGTTTAAAAAGCTGCTTTTTAAAAAGCTAATATTTTTTTAAATAATTTTACTTTTAATCATTTGAGTAACTCAATTTTTTTTCCTTTCCTTCACATCTTTCTCGAAACTTAGAATACATAAAATGAAACTCTTTTATCAATATTATCATGAATTATTAGAGGGTATTATAATTCTTGATGGATTAAAAAAGGGACTTTTTGATGCATATTTTTCATGCATATTATTGCTAGGTAACACATTCTGCCCCCAGGGCCAGAGAAGGTCCTAGGTTTTTAGATTATGTGTATGTGTTGCGCTGACTTTAAACAAATAGACAGTTGGATAGTTCTCAAGAAAAATGAGTTTATTTAGGAACAATAAAAAATTGCAATTTGGGGCATACTGTTCAAAGGTGAACCATGGGCAATTCCAGAGAACAAAGGAATGTTCTTTTATAGAGGCAAGGGAGTGTTCAGAGGGGCTGTCGTACACACACACAAAAAATCTATCAGAGGAAACTGGGAGTTCATAGTGCAGTAGGTTTTTCATTGGCTGTACTGTAACAGTCTTTCATTGGCTGAGTGGTTTCTAGGGGAGAAGATCCTTCTTCCTGCTGAAGTAAAAGAGTAGAAAAGACCTCTTCCTGTTGGAGATGGAGAAAGTACATCTCTTCTCTTTTAGGATAACTGATAATGAGTGGTAGGATGTGAGAACAATCCTTACAGGCCATCCCAAGTCCATTTTAAATGAGCTTTCTGTTTATTAATCTCCACAGCTGTCATCTTCTAGAACCTTCCAAAATCTTAATGGGGCAATTATGATTTTCACATTCTCTGATTTTTCTTTCAGATTACTTTTACATGCTAACTGTCTTTACATGTCTAAATATGAACCATGTAAATAGAGCCTTCTTTTTGTTTTTTCTTGAGCATTGGGTTTTCTACAGCTACAGATCTTGACCCCTGACATTTTTATGTGCAGAGAAGAATGGTCAAATCAGCAATCATTACTCTTTGGTTTAAGAGGAAGTCAGACAGGACAATGAGATAAAAGTCAAGGTAACAAAAGAATTGAAGGCTGTAGTGGGTCCTCTTCAAAAGTGAGTGAACTTGATTCTTGCTTATTGGGATGTGAGGAATCTGGGGCTATTTCAGGAATGTCAGAAATTCTGCCCTTAGGCCACTTCATTGTCATGCCCCCCACCCCCACCTCCCCTAGCCTTGCTTGGCTATAAACTGAAAATATGGAGACCAACTCCATGCTGCCTCTTATCAGAGAGCCACTGCTTACTGCTTAAATAAATCTCCTTCTGTTGTTCTCTTCTAAAGGAGAAAACATCCACCCTCCCAATTCCCCTAAGAAAAGCCCCAACTTCTCATTTTCAAGAGTGTTTACTCTAGTTTATGCCCTCACTAAAAGGAATGCTTTTGAAACTAGTAAACAAAGGCCAGAGGAGGAAAATGAGGGTCTCTGACCACAACTTCCTCAAGTAATAATTCTTTCTGTCTTCCCCAACCCATGCTCAAATCCCAACTGAGATGGGGTTTCCTGTGGCTTTAGGAAAGTCTTTTAAAAGGAGGAGAAGGAAATTATATATAATTTCTATTGTATCTAGTCACAAAAAGTAATTGTGTTTCCCACCCTTCCTTATTTTTTTATTTTATTTTAACTGTTATGGTGGCAGTTAATATAAATTTGCCACAACAATGACATTTTATGCTTTATTCTTCTGGATACAACTAGTTTATTAAGAGGTTTAGACTACTTACCTCCTAGAGAAGCCTATGGGGGTTCTTTGAATAAAACAAACAAACAAACAAACAAACAAACAAAAACCCTCCAAAATCTTCCTGTTTCCACATAAGTAAAGATCAAACCAAAAATCCCATTGTCTCTTTTTAAATTGTTTCTTAAACTATAGCCTGAGCAGAGCCATCTTTCGTTGAAATCCTCTCCACATATATCTAAGGTTTAGGGTCTATCATCTACTCTACAAGGTTTAGAGATTTGCATGTATTTTATTGTGTTTTCAAAAATTAAGAGGCCAAATTCCCTAACAGCAATTACTAAGACTTGTTTAAGAGTCCCTCACCTTAGGAAAAGAAATTACTAGCACACTTGTTCAAACAAAACATGTGCCAGTTTTCTGTATTTTATAATCTTATAAAAATGTTTTACTTACACCATGGGATTCTGAACATGTTTATGAACATTTTCCAAATGTTTTGAAGTCCAGAGTTGGAAGCCCAGTAATTGTCAGTTGATGGATGTGGGGGACCCGTTAGAGGACATGACAGCATCACACCGGCTTTCCACTCACCACGACCCTGTCTCTGGAAGACTCTCTGTGACTTTGGCGTACTTGGCTAATTTTGGAGACCAGTTTTGATTTACGAAGCCTCTCAAAGCAATGTTTTATATCGAGCTGTTTGCACGGCCATCAACCCGATGGTTTCCAGAGTGTTTCTTCACTTGCTATCTCTTGTTTCCCACAGAGAGTGAGCCATCGGCACAAAGTTTGAGAGACCTAGGATGTTCTATCAAGTCCAATTTTCTAGTTAATAGAAATTTATCTGACATACTATCCAATCAACAAATAAAAATTTATTGAGGGCTTCCTAATTGTTCAAAGACTTAATGCTCAGGAAAGCACTATAAAAAAACAAATTTTAAAAACCATACTGGGCAGGAGTTACTTTTGATGATTCACAAAGTACATCAAAATTCTGCAATATTTCGGCTCATTATGGCGAAGCTCCCTCTACGATACCCATTCTTAGCATAGACTGTGGAAACACTCAATGCCAGATTATCCTAGAAGTTAACTCATACATAACTCATTTATGGAGCTCAACATGGCATTCAGAATTGCAGCAGGCTCACAACAAAGATAATGTGTGCTTATAAAACAGATACATGTGGCAGTAATTATTCAATTTACAAAGCATTCACCTTTAGAATTCCTTTGCATGGCATTTAAAGACAAAAGTAATTTACATAGTTTCAAATTACACCTATAATTTTATGAACATACTTGTAGTACAAAGAGTCCCCTTTCCATCCCTCCAATATAGCCAGCCATCTACCCACCCACACACACCTCTGCGCACATGTACTCAAACTTCTCTCCCAAGCAAGTGAGTCATAAGAATAAAATGAAAGGACCTTATTGCTCTCCTATGGTCATTCTGTCTTCCTCCTCCTAGAATCAGAATATGCTGCATGAGGTCTTTTAGATCACCTAGTCCAATCTCATTTTATGGATGAGGAACCAAGGTGAGAGAAGTTAAATGATTTGGCTAGAAGTCACAGAGTTCATTAGTACCAGAACTGAGACTAGAACCCAAGCTCTGAGTCTCACATCACAGCCTCTGTTCTTTCCACTGAAGTCTGTTCCCTCTCCTGGGAAAATAAGTGCTTCTTTATTTAGAAAACTACAATGAAGACAACTTTGAGCCCACCTAAGAAACTCATTTTCCAGATTCAGTAATGCACACTCTCACTGAAGCCTTCCTTCCTCTGAGTTAATCTAATTAGAATTGTCCATGTTATAGAGGAAAGGTCATGTCCAGATGGAGGTGGGTCAAGCTATCATTTTTAATACAACATATTGCTTCTTCTACCTAAGATGGTTAATATCTCAACCTTCTGGGGTGGTTTTCTTTTTAACAAGATCAAATATTCTAAATTCCTTCAGCTTTGTTTCAAAACTCTATGTTTTATTTTTTAATTATCTTTATAGATTCCTCGGAATCTAAGAATCCTATGTTCTTAGTATCTCTCTTGAATGGAACAGCTCAGACTGAAATATAAGATTATACACAGGCCCTGCTTAGTGCTGATCTTTGAAGAAAGGTAGCACAGACTCATTAAGAATTTAGCTGTTTCATTTTATAAAATGTTAGTACTTTTATTTGATAAGAAAAAAATTCCCACAAGATTAAATTATTTCTTCTTCTAAACATGTGTGCTAAAGAAGCCATGTATTTGGGGCTGTGAGTAAAAACATACAATTTTCATCATTACGACTATTGTTGCAACGAACTTTATTTTTAAACTACTTAATATATGACTTTTTAGAGGCCTGATCTGTCTTTTCTTTGTGGTGGAAATATTTGTCACAATCTTGTTTTGCTGCCCAATAAATCAAAATGTGGAGCCTCTTGTAATAAAAATAGTTACTTTGAAGTATAACCTTAAATGTCTAATTTCCTACCAGCAATAATGAGGTCTTATCCAGCCATTTTGGGGGTCTGGGTTTTCTTTCTTTTTTTTCTGTCCTTTTGTTTTTCTAACATGTGGGCTGCCTAATGACAGGATTTTGTATTCCAGATGTTTTGGCGAGAGAAAGCAGTAAGCGACGGGTACACATCTCAGACTTTCATACCACCCAAGTGGCTGTTAATGTCACTGGCCAGAAGGAGCCTATCCAGACTGTCTCCACCATGCCCCCCCTTTTATTTAATGTTGCTAACTCTTCAGTCATCAACACAAAATAACAGAAATTCCTTTATGCAGCTACTATTACAAAGACATCCAAAGAAGGGGAAAAGAATCTAAAACCACACAGAAGTTAAAATCCATGTGGTTTGAATAAGAAGAAAAGAGATGGTTTAATTAAATAATAAGACTAGACTCCCTTGTGGTTAATAAGGCAATTTGCCACATGATTAAAGGTATATCCAAATGGAATTTCTGTGGTAATATTCTTGCTCAGATGGATGGAAACTAGGATGGTTAGTCACTTCACTACTATGACTCTTCAGTTACACAAGAAGAGCAACAGCAGTCACTTTTTAAATTCTTTCATCATTATCTCAGTCTTTTCAAAAAGACAGAGGAAACAGAGGACCGTGTGGGAGACCATGATCCAGCAGCATGATGGTCAGATTTTAGAGCACGTGCCTTCCTGTGTTCTCAGCACCAAGTGAGACCACAGAAACACCGTGAGGCTCTCGAGGGAACAGAGACAGGGTCCTGCTCTGACCATTCTCTGCAATGAATGAACAGATGCTAAAGGTTTGACAAACTGAAGCCTCCAGGACGCTAGTTCAATTTAAAAATGTTTCAATTTATGTGTTTGCCATCTACCTTCTGCTTCTGTCTCTCTTTCTTCTGCATCACATTAGCATTGCTTCTTGGTCTCTTCCCTCTGTGGGGAATTCTCTTTCTTAGCTTTGCACGTGTGTGTGCGCGTGCTCTCTCTCTCTCTCTCTCTCTCTCTCTCTCTCTCTCTCTCTCTCCACACACACACACACACACACACACACACACACACACACACACACACACACATATATTATACAAATATATATATATATATATATATATATATATATTTTTTTTTTTTTTTCAGGTGACAGGGCCTGATGCAGACCACCTGAAGCCCCTGCTGCTGGATAAACAGTGAAAGCTACACAGCTGCTGGCAACAATGGTGACACTTGTTCCAAAGTACTCTGCCAGATGCCTGTGTGCCAAGAAGCTGACTGGCTCTCTGAGTTCCAGGCTCCTGACTACTGTGATCTGTGTGACCCTAAGGAATCTCACTGCTTCCTGTCCATTGAATGGAGGCACACTAATTCAAAGTGTTCTTCTGTACACTCAAAGGTGCCGCATATACATGTCAGATTACTGTCATTATCTTCTCTCCTCAGTACCCTTCAAATGTCTCCAGGGAGGTTCTTGTCAGCAAGAAGGTCCCTGCCGGCTCTGATAGTTTACAAAATAATTTTTTATTCATTCATTTATTCATTCGCTTTTTCAACAAATATTTATTGAGTTAAGGCTACTAGAATGAATAGGAATGCAAAGTCCCTGCCCTCATGGAGCTTGCTTTCTAGGAAAATGACAGACAATAAACAAGAAGACAACAAAGAAAGTGTAATAAATGCTACAAAGAAAATAAGTGTAAGGGGGAGTCAACAAGGTAGAAGTTTCTTTAGAAAGGGGTCAAAGGCCACTTAGAGACATTTCAACTGCAATGCAAAGGATAAGAAAGAGCCAGCTACACAAAAAGCAACAGCAAGAGGCCCATTCCAAGGAATGGGGTGAGGTCTTCATGTGTGAAATAGCTTGGATGGCCTGAAAAGTGAATTGCTGAGACGAGGTCAGAGAAACAGGTAAGGGTCAGGTCATGCAGGACTCTGCAGGCCATGATAACAAGTGAAAATTTGTTCTAAGTGCAAGGGGTGCTAAGTAGGGATGTGACATGATCTGATGCACATTATTAGACTATCACTCAGATTGGTGTTTGAAGAATGGATTTTAAGAGGCAAGATGGAAGAAAGAAGACCAAGAAAAGAAAATTGAGGTAATCCACACAGGCAATGATGCTGACCTGGACAAGGAAGATTGGGATGGATAAAAGTAGTGAGAAATTCTGAAACAGAGTTTGGTAGTAGATTTGAGATGACTTACAGAGAGTCTGTGTGTACATGACATGCACATTATCAGGACAGATCAGCCCACTGTCGGCACAGATGGTCAAACTGGAAGGAAGAGGAGGAAATTCAAAGAAGGCAGCTTTCTATTTTGTCACCTGCTCCTCCCTGGGCTTGTGGATCTCTTGATTAGCCCCCTCAATGTCTTTTGCAACACAGGGGGAGGGGATATTTCTAAATAAACTATGTCCTGACCACATATGGCTAGGTAAATGAAAATCAATATATCGATTCCCTTGAAAGGACACAGGAAACCAACATGTGTTCCAGACACAAAATTATCTTGTTTCAGGCTGACCCACAGCCGCCTCAGTTCAATTAGTGTAGTCTCCATCTAGCCTGAACTTAACCCAGACATCTAAAGACCACTTGGGCTTTTCCTAGACTCCCTAAAGTCAAACAACTACAATAGGAAAAACATGAGAATTCCAGCCCTCTGTTTATTCTCTCTCTCTCTTTCTCCCTCCCTTCCTCCCTCCCTCCCCACCTACTCTCCCTCTACACCTTGACTTTTTATTTTAAAACATCTACAGATTTATCAGAAATTACACAGATAAGACAAAGAGTTGCCAGGTACCCTTCACTCAATTCCCTCAGTGGTTGCATCTTGTATAACTATAACACAATATTAAAACCAGGAAACTGACATTGATACTATGTATATGTATAGTTAATTTCATTTTATCCCATGTATATATTTCTGTAACCACCACCACAATCAAGATACAGATTATTACACAGATCTACGTGTCAACATTTTACCAGTTTGAGTGAAATGTAAAAATATGACATCCCTTTAAGTCCCTTTGTCCCCAGCACACTGTCACTATTTACAATATAATTGTCTCGAATAGTTCCTCTACATACATTAAAACCCACATCAGACGATGTGAGGCTTTTTGCTTGGACTGACAAATATAATTTTAAAAACAAGAAGAGAAGGAAAAGTTTATTGTGTTTACTCATATCTTTACTCTTTTTATTGTTCTTTTCACCTTCCAGATGTTCCAAGATTCCTTCTTTTATCATCTTCTTTCTGTTGCAAAGACTTCTGTTAGCCATTAGTTTAAGGTAAGTCAGTTGTGACAAATTCTCTTAGCTTTCCTTCACCTAAGAATATCTTGTTTATCCTAAAGAGATAATTTCACAAGTTATAGAAGTCAGAGCTGACAGTTATTTTCTTCCAGCTCTTAAACAATGTTGTGCCATTTCATTCTGGCCTCCATGGTTTCTGATGAGGACTCTGCTGCCACTCAAGCTGTTTTTCTCTGTAGGTCAAGTGGCATTTCTCTCACATATCTTCCAAGACTTTTTGTTTTTGTCTCCGGTTTTTCTAAAGCTTCATTATAATATGTGTTGTTATGGGGTTCTTTAGATTTATTATGTTTGAGATTCTCTCAGCTTCTTGAATTTCTCTGTTTCCCAATTTTTGCCATATTTGGAAAGTTTTTAGCCCTTATTGAGTATTTTTACAGCCTCACCCTCTGTCTCCTCTCTGAGACTCTGATGATATTTGTTATAATGGCCTATGTCCCTAAAAGGATCTGTTCATTTTTTCCTTTTTAGTCTATATTTTCTCTATTACTCAGATTGGTCATTTCTATCATTCTGTCTTCCAGTTCCTCTGACCTCTCTGTTCTGCCAATGAGCTCCATTCTGTTTTTCCTTTTGTTATTGTATTTTGGCTTCTAAAATCCTCACTTGGTTCTTCTTTGCTTTTTTTTTTTTTTTTTTGCTGAGACTTTGTATTTTTTCATTATTTCAAGCAAGTTCATAATTGTTTGTCAATGCATTTTTATGATGGCTGTTTTAAAATTCTTGTCAGAAAATTCCAACAGATGTGACATTTCAGTGTTGCTATCTGTCGATTCTTTCTACTCTGCTTTATAAAACTTTTACTCATTACCCACATTGTCACAGTGACCTGACCATCTCTTACTCCAAAGACAAGCGTGTTTGCAAGTGTCCTGTGAGCCCCAGGGGATTTTGGTCTATGCTGGGTTTTTGTTATAACACAGGCATTTTATAGTGGTTAGCAGCACAGACTTTGGGGTCTGACATTCAAACTTGATTTTAACACTTATCAGCTTTGTGACCTTAAACATATTACTTAACTGTGCAGCCTCAGTTGCCTCATCTGTAATAGGATATGAGTACATTTCTTACAACATTTGCTGAGGGTGGGGGAAGTGGAAGGGTCAGGGTAAATAAAATGATGTTTTTGTAATGGGTGCAAATTGTTCCACAATATCTGAGGAGTAAGAACATTTAAAAAAATGTATTATGAAAGATAACATGCACACAGAAAAGCATATAAAATACATATGTATATTCCAAAAAAAAAAAAAGAAAGAAAGAAAGAAATACCCGTAGACAAAACATAGAATGGCCGTAGTCAAGAAATAGAACATCACTAGTATTTTAGCAATAGTGGCCAGTTTACCAAATAAAAATATGGGAGTTGAATTTCAGATAAACAATATTTTTTAATTGTTAATTTGTCCCATGTAATATTTGGGAAATACTTTTACTAAAATATTATTTACTGTTTATCTGAAATTCAGATATAACCGGTTATCCTGTATTGTGCCTTGAAATTCTACTTAGATGACTACTCCTCATCACATTACCCACCCTTTTATATGACTTTCCTCATAATTGTTCTTTGTTTTTCTTTACAGCTTTACCTCCTATGCATTTATTTCATAATGTAGAGTTTAGGTTTGCCTGTTTTAGACTGACATTGTTTTTGTTGTTGCTACTATTGTTCTACTTTTTTCTAAATTATATTAAATCCAGATCCAGTTCTCTATTCACCAATGTCATCAGCAGTCTACTATCTGTCATGTTTTTATGGTTCCCAGTCCCCTGATCTTGTAACCCAAAAATAATCAAGGAAATTTGGGAGAGAGGCCTTAGGTTATCAGTCTACTGAAACCACTTCTGAAGATACTTCTTGCCAGACTCACACAGTCTAGGCAAAGGCAGATGGCCCTGCTTATAGCCATACTCCCTTTGTGCCTAGCTGCCCTTGGGTATTCATTGCTTTTGGACTCCAGCACCTACATACAACCATGAACCATTTCCTTCCAAGTTCCCACACCTTCTAGAGTGCTGGGTGCATATGGGCGCGAGTAAATTTTATTGTTCTTGGAAGGCGCCATCCACCCCCTTTCCTTATCCTGATGCCTGGAGAACTTCACTCTCCTCCACCTTGAGAGCCCTTCTCTCTCAACCTTTAGAAGGAAAAAAGGACATCTTCCTACTCTTTGTTTCATGAGGTCTAGTAGCTCTAGGGGGAAAATGCTGGATGATTTATGAAGTCTCTGGCCCATGCCACCAAAGAGCTGGTTTATCTTTCCTAAGGGAAAGAAGGCTCAGCTTTTAGAAGAGCAGTCGTGGCTTCCCATCCCCTAGGAAAGGAGAGTTTGCTTCTTCTGAGCGGTGAAAATAAATTATATAGTCATATTTGCATATTCTGCTACTTTAGATTTTCAAAAATTTACATGTAAAGCACCCATCTCAATGCCTGGGAAATAATGAGTCACTAAAAATATAGCTAGTATTATTTTTTGTATGATTTTTTTCTTGTGCACCAGACTTTTCTCCTCAAGTTGTAGAAGGCCAAAGTCTAACTTAGAAGGCCCATCCATGGCAAAACACACCGTGTTCCCTCTACCACAAACCTATTTTCTTTTTTAATCCAATGCACACTAGCAAAAATTAACATCAGACACATCCTGGAAGGAGAAAACAAGTAGCAACAGGGCAGCATGCAGCCTGAAGGGCAAGGATGTGAAGGAAAATGGGAAAAGATATCTTGACCTTTTTACCTTAATGGGTAGGGAGTTAATGGTCTGTCTGTGTGTCAACAAGGGTCTCTGGTCTCTCTCCCACCACCTGGCAGGCCCCTCCTCCCCAGCTGCCTCTCTTGAGTCTCTGCCCAGCTGAGCCCATGAAAGAGCTGCAGAGATAGAGTTGGGAATAGAGTCTGCCTAGCCAGCCCCCAGGGAGAGCTGGCCCAGTCAATATTTGTTGACTGCCACATTGACTACTGTCTGTCAAAACTAATGACACAAACAAGGATGAATAAGTCACAAATGGCTTCGCTTGTATTTGGATCAAGGATCAAGACCATTAAGAAATAAGTTAGAGAGCTGGGCAATAGCCTTATCCTAACAAAAGACCCGACATCCCACATCAGCAAAGTAACAAATCTTTCTAAAACTAGGAGGAACAGCTCATCCTGCCCTAGATATTCTCTGGCAAAATTTAAATGTGGTATCAGTAGAGGCTTTGGTCTCCCAAGGTTTCTTGCACTGTCATCAGATACAGGATTGCCAGAGGAGGGACTTATTTTCTAGCCTCCACCTAAACCAGCATACTTCAGGTTGCCGCATTCTATCTGTACTCGTATTAGGAGACAGCAAGGGTCATGAGGGCTCTTTGATCAGACTGATTGTCCTGAGTAGTACCACAGACTGTAAGTCAAAAATGCTTTTGGACTCAGCAATCCTACATGACTTACTTGTTGGGCTTGCAGGACCAAGGTGGATTTATGTATAAAGATCTCTCGCTGAACATTTCAGTCTGTGTAGGAAGGTTGTTCCATATATGTTGAGTTGGCCTTACAGATTATTCTATTTATTTGTTAGTTATACCCAGTATGATATGAGAGACATATTCTTTTTGGTTTTGTGATTATTATTGTTGCTCTTGTCTAGAATGGGGATTATACTTCTTCATATAGAAATCTAAACAACTTGCCTGGGTCTGAGGGCAGCACTTTCCAAATTCTAATATCCATAAAAATCACCTGAGATCTTGTTAAAATACAGATCTCCATTCATGAGCTCTTAGGTGGGTATATGCTCCCTGGTGAGGCCAATGCTGCCGGCTCCAGCAACACGCTTTGAGTAGCAAGACCCTAGAGCTCATCTGTGAAAATAACCTCTCTGCTTAGGCCTTAGAGCTCTGCAGAAGTACTGGGTGAGTAGCTCTCTGTCTTCCCCATGCAACTTGTCTCTTTTTTCCTTTCTCTTTCTCCCATTCAAATAAACTCATACAGATAGATGCCTGCAAGCTTCTCACTCCTTCAACTTACACATAAGCCTGGACACTTTTATGGCTCTTCTGCCACCCGCTTCCAGATGCTCTATTCCTCATTCTCCCTCTTTCCTTCCTCTGTTCTATTGTCAGCTTTTCCTAACCAGCAGATTCCCACAAATGTTATAGGCAGAGAAGTTTAGTTATCTCCTTGTCCTCTCTCATCTATCTACAAAGAGCTCATCTCACAACCATAATAACCCCAAAAGTTGTACTCACCCAAGGCTGTTTTCTCTCTTAAAAAAATTATTTACCAGCTCTTATAATTATTTTTCCAGGTTAAAAAAAAAACACTACTGCAATAAACACATACAACTTTGTCTGTGTTTCTTAATATTTCTTCTTTAAGACAGACTGCTAGATTTGAAGCTACTAGACCAAAAGATAAAAAAAACCTTTAGGCTCCTTTATACATATCAGCTCCCATTCTTCTTTCATGGGGCCACACTGCCTAACATTAGGTCTGTGTGGCTTAATTTGAGGGGCTCTGAAAAATAGAAATATGCTCTCTGCTCCTAAATATTTCCAAAACCATCTCTTTCATGATGACCAAAACCCACCCCACCCCTGCTTGAGTTATGAGGACAGAAGATGCTGTGAAAATACCAAAGTTACCATTAGCGAGGCTAGAAAGTAGACCATACTGTTAGGAGGCACTAATGCTTTAACTTAGAGCTTTCCTCCCATGGAGAAACCCCTCACTGAGCCCGGAGTGCCAGTAAGACTGGGTGTATTGTTGATGGGAGTACATACATAAAGATGAGAAACCACATGAAAAGGAAGAAATCTGAAACATGATCTTGTGCCACAGATTCATACACTCTTCACCCAACTTTGCATGAAGCAAGAGGCTGCAAGGATGGAGCAGCAAGGGACTGCTGTGGATGTCATCCTATGATGTGGGAAAGCAGAGCCACGAACACCGATAGAGGATCAGAAAGGCCCATCTCTCGCTTACCCTGCCATACCATTCCACTTCTCCAGTCAGGAGATGGTTGAAGATTCTCCGGCTTTCATCATCTCTAAACTCCAACTCTACTTCCCCTGACTCCACAGATTCCTATACACTGAGAGGCTGTGCCAAGGAGGTGACACAGGCACTTTCAGAATTTCCCAGACTCTTTGGGAATCATCTCATGTAGAACCACTTCTTCCCTTATTACTTCACAGACAGTCCAGGGACCCTGTGAGAGGCAGCTCTGTTCACTCATGATGAACACTTGTGCTTCATCAAAAGCAAATTGTGCAAGGAAAGCACACAAAAGAACAATTAATAAAATTTAGGGAATCAAAGTGGCATCGGGAGCTGTACACTTTATAGAGTCTGCTCATTAAAAGAGAAACAATGAGCCTTCTGACCAGGAGCCACTCCCTTGAGGCTCGCCATGGTGGATCCTACAGGCTATTATCTCAGCATCTCATTTCCAATTAAAATGAATGCCACCTGTCTTGTTTTGACCTGCAATGGATGGTGTTTTCTGGTTTAAAAAGCAGAAAGAAAAAGACTCATGTTGTGCTTTTTATTTAGCCAGGGCAGCATCTGTTCTTATCCACAATAGGACTGCTGGCTGAAAAACATATGCCAGGAATTTTTTAATAGAGATTTTTTTTTAATTCACAGAATAGTTCCTATCATAGCTTTATGAGCAGTATCTTTGCCTTATATCCTCAATCCCTTGACAGAGAGAATGGGCACTTGCAGGCCCAGTACCTACCCAGACCCTGGCCGTAGTGTCATTAACTGATTGATCAATTGTTCACATGCATATAGTCTAGAACCTGGAACTTTTCAGAATTGATTTCAGTTTCCACATGTGAAAAGATGGCTGCTAGCAAAATGCTTCCTGAAACTCTCTTATTTTTATAATTAATCTCATTGGCTCATTTTTAAAAGAAAAACACATCCACCATTGGTTCTTAGTTGGTATGCAATTGGTTCAAAAATCAGTCTTTAATTCAGTAAAGATAAATTAAGATGAGACCAAGTGCAAAACACCTTTTAGGCCATCGGTGGATGAGCTGAAGTAGTATTAGAAAAATAAAAGATTCTGGAACCACAAGACATTAAAAAGGATCACTGGGGAAAAACTGCTCATTTCATACCTTTTCTTACCTAGCCTCTTAGAAAGATAATATTCCAAAGTTGATAGCCAAGGATAGAATGAGAGAGGCTCTTTTCACTTCTTAGCTCTTCAAAAACATTGCTATGGCATTTGAATGATTAACAGCTTTGCAGTTTCCTTTCTGAAGCACACCAGGGAGATAGATATTAAAGTTGTCTGTTGACTCACTTGGCAAGATTAGCCTTCTCAACCTTATCTCAATAAAGAGGTAATAGTTTGGTACCCAAGGATATGCTCCTTGGGGAAATGGGAGCAAATACATGCCAGACTTTTCACAAAGAGACACTAGGACACCAGGATATCCAGCTGTGATGGAAATGGGCAAGATGGGAGAAGAAAACAGCACCAACAACAACCTCAACAGAAACAAAAGGGCAACAATTATAACTGCCATCAGTCGAATACCTGCTATATTTCAGGCACAGAGATAAGATTTCCAAGTTACAAATGAGAAAACGAAGGCTCAGAGAGGTTAAGTAATTTGCTCAAGGTAACAAAGCCAGTTAATGTAGTAGATAAAAGAATGAGTTTTGGCCAAAGATTGACAGGTTGAAAACCCAGCTCCATCACTTAATATTTAAATGGTTTATGATTTAGAGTATAACACTAAAACTCTCTCTGCTGGTTAATCTCTATTTGACACCTTATAATAAAGAGTCTGAGCTTTGAAGATTCACCCCTTGCTCTTCTCCTTCTGCTCTACATCTGAGCAAACTGATTACAAAGCCTAGGTGCTCCCTCCTTTGGTGCTGGCTGGAAATTTAAACCAAGCATAGCAACCTTCACTCTGGCCCTATCCCCTAACCACCATAAAAATGCCAAATCTCTCTCCTTTCCCTGCTCTTTCAAGCCATTTCAGACCTGCTTGAGAGCTGCCATGCTCTCCTAGAAAGCCTCATTATGTACGTTAAACCTTTTCATACCCTTAGTGTCTGCATGGTATCGTCAGTCTCAACACCCAAACCGTATTCTGGGAAGATCCGTCCTGTTTCTTCGGAGTATCCAAACCATTCTCCTTATCCCCTAATCTGCTTGTGCCCTGGAAAACTGATTTGCAAAACATCAAGTAGTCACCTTTACCCTTTGGCTTCCCACTGGGTTTAGTCAGCAAGAGACATACACAGGAGATCAGAGGGGAGTAGAGAGAGAGGTTGGGATGCTCTTTCCCACTTCCTCCCTGACTTGATGCCACATTTCTGGCTGTTGCAGCATCCCCCTATAGTGGCTCCTACCGAGCAGGCCCTCCTCACGTGCTACCATTCTGTTTCTTCCTCTTGCTCTTTCAGCACTGGGGGGGAGGTGGGGGAGATAATAGTTTATCAAGATGCAGTCTCCAGTGCTTCAACATCCTTTGTTGGTTTCCTTATCCCTGCCTCACCTCTGTAAGGAGTCTTTTGGTTGGAGGTTTCTTATTGGAACCAACTGAATTTAATTCTGCTTCCTGCTAAGACCCTGACTCACTAAGCCTCAATCTTCTCACTCATGAAAAATGATCACTGGTAATACCTCATGATAATACCTCAGGATTGTTGTGGCGATTAAATAAGATAATTCAGCAGGCACCTAAAACAAAGCCTTTACGTGCAAAGTAAACTATACTATTTTTGTCATTACTTAACAGCAATAATAATAATAATGAACAGTGACACCAGAATTAGAAATTCAGGTCTTTCTGTTCATAAAGGTCATGCTTTTCCCACCAAGCTACACTTATTCCCTTCTTTAGAGAGAAGAGGTTAGATAGACATCTCCCTCTCAGCCCATCTTGGAAATATCATATTTAGACTGTCACATGAATTAAATCATTCCTTATTCCTTACTTAAACAAAGCTTCTCCAGCTCAACAGATTTGTCAGTTAAATGGGAGCTCGCCAAGAGAACAAAGTGTACTGTTTTCCTTTTAACATCTCAATGCCAGACATGACTCTATGTCTTTAACCCAGCAGGGACTTTCTGGAACAACTCGTCAGGCAGCCAATGAGAATTCAATATAAATCACAGTAATTAGTATTTAAATGATAGGTGTTTGTCACAAGTCCATTATCAGAAACCAAATATTCATTAGGCAATAGACATGACCTTTATAGCTTCTAAACATTTGTGACCACTGCTTGAGATGCTCTCCATCTGCCAATGCTCAGGGAGGCTGCTTAGAGGAAAGAGAAGATTGTACAGTCCTTGAAAATAGCCAAGAAATGTGATTCTCACTTAGAAAGATGCCCAGGTCATTGTGACACAAATAATATATAGTGTGTGTAGAAGATGAGGGAGAACTAAGGAAGGAGATAGAAAAGCTTAGGAAAGTGAGGGGATTTGGGTGACTACAGAAATAACTTGGGTTTAAGAGGTCATCCTGCTCTGAAGGACCTCGGCCCACCTTCCCACATATTTTTCCTATAGTTGTCTCCTGTCTTCCTTGGGGTTCAGAAAACAATGAATTAAAGAGGTAGTGCTTTTTGTAACTTACCTATTTTGGGGAAGGGTTCCATCATTGAAATAATCTTAAATGATCACCTCTCCAGGGTACAATCTCTCAGTAGATAAATCTTGTATAAGAACCTGACACTGGAAAAAGTGGCAGTAAGACATAACAAAGAACATGGCTCAGAAACACCTATGTTCAAATCCTGACTCTGCCACTCATCAGCTGTAAGCTCTTGAGCAAGTTATGCAACCTCTTCCTACCCCTTTTCAGTAAATGAGGATAATGATACCTATTTATAGGTTATGTTTAGAATTATATTAAATTTAGGAAACCATCTAGCACAGGCATAGCCTATGTTTAATAAATAATTGTTACTATTGGCCTCTAAGTAAATAACTTGAGCAGAGCTAACACATGAGTAGACTCCATGGGAAATTATTCAGATAATGACCCCAGATCGCCATCATGGGAGCCATGACACCAGGAGTCCATTCTAATAACATAGCCAATAACTTGCTATGACCTTGGTCAAGTCCTGGTATTTTACACGCTAATGGGGGCCCTTGAGCTATTTTCAAAATTCCAGAGAGTCCAGTGGAAAGCAACTAATTGTTGGAGCTGAGGCTGCATAAGCTCTGCCTTTGCTTTCAGAAAGTATTACCTCAGTCACATAATTACCTTGATTATTTTAATTTCGATCTGATATTCTAATTGACATTACATATGATATTAATTAATATAATTAAGAAAATCAATGAATTATTGAAAAAAATAGGGTTTTAGTAGGAAGATCTAACTAAATATAAGAAAGAAATTTGTTGATGAAAAAGTCCAGGAACCATTTCTTAAGGTACTTTTAGCTCTACCATATTACATTTCTATTATTCTCCTTCCTGATTCTCCAAAATTTTCTCCTATAGGAAGAGAGTAAAAGTGATTTTGATTCATTTTCCCTTTCCTCCCCTCACCACACAAATATTTCTAGTCACATAACACCAGCCACAGAAATGCTATCTTTATATAAGGGCTTCTTTCAGGCCTTTTCTCATCCATAGACATATAAGTATATAAAGTATTGACTTATTTTTTCCAACAAAAAGTGGGGGGCACATACTCTAGGCCAGGTATTGTCTAGGTAATGGAAACATAACAGTGAACAAAACAGAACAATTCCCTGGCTTTATGGAGTTTACATTCTAGTGGGGAAAGATAGACAATAAATCAAATCATCAAACACATAATGTTAGTGATAACTGCCTTGAAGAAGAGAAAAGGGCTTGGGAAGGTTGGAGAGATAAGGCAGTCAGGGAAAGGTAGGGTGAGGAGGTGAAAACGGAGTAAATACTTGAGGGTGAAGGATAGACGTGTTGATAGCTGGGAAAGAGTGTTCCAGGTAGAGAGTAGAGCCAGAGGGGGAGTGAACTTGGCACATCTGAGGAAACTCTGGCCACTGTGGCTGGGGAGGAGCCAACTAGGACTGTGTGGCAAAGGGAGCAGAGAGGTGGCCATGAGCCAAACCCTGTGGGGCCTGGTGGACCATGGTCAAGACTGAATTTTATTCCAAGTGTGTCAGGGGAAACCATTGGAGAGTTTTGAATATGGAAGGGACATTTCTAAAGATCTCACCAACCGCAAGCCTGGGGCAGGGACACCAGTAACATTCTGAGCCAAATAGCCCTGAAAATGTGGGACTGTCACAGTAATAAAAAGCAGTAGAGTCTGCTGTCCCCGTGGCCCTGGATTTGAATGGAGTCTTTCCCTCTACTAAACAGAGGGCCTCTCTGCCCTGCTTGAAACCCTAGTGCTGCTCTCCAACAACCCTGGCAATAGCTCAAAGTAATCAAATGTAAAGACCCATTTTTAATGTGAAGATTAAAATGACAGCAAAGAGTATTACAGGCAAATGCGAAACCCATGATTAAATCACATAGATTTTAAATTTCGATAGCACCTATAACTTATGGCTTATCTGTTTCTCAGTCTAAGCATGTCTAAGTGTGCCAGCATTTATGTGTTGGCTGGAATAAAGCTTTTTTGCAATGGTAGAGGATGCATCCATTTAATAATGCAAACTCATTTTTCCTACTGATCTGCTTGGGACAAAGGCACAGGCATCCTTTCTCAATCTATAATGTCAGCCTTTCAAATACTCATTGGGGACCTCAGTTTTGAATTGTCGACCATAAAGCTTCTAGTAAAAGCTCAGGTAAAATAACATACTTAAGAAGTTTTTCAGATTTTACCATCAACTTATCTCAGTGTCAGCAGAAAATAAATATGTTTATCAGAAGGTCTGCGGGTTTAGCCTGAAGTGGTGTGTGCTAAGAGAAGAAATATCTTTAGAGATTTCATCATAAAATATTGTTGTGATTTTTTGGTTGTATACTATACATCGCAATATAGCCATGTTTGTTTTAACAGGTAGTATTTCAAAATACTGGTGAAACTGGCTCAATTTTCTGTCCTCCCCAGACCCATATTTGGATGCAGTGAGCATCCTCGATTGTGCTCTATTTATCATGGGGCTTTGAGTCCTCCCTGGCTTCCTGGGTTAGTACCTGCAAAGAAATAACAACTAAAAGCAGACAGTCATTCCTTCCATCAAGCCACCAAAAATTTCTACAGCCAGACTATGCCACCAAGTTCCTTTTAGAATTTTTTCACAGACTTCAGATCATGCTCACCATTTTTTTAAAGAATCAATATAAACAACAGCCATATTCATAGCTGTTTTTTATAATAACCCACATGATGGGTTATTATAATAACCCACATGATGGGCATGCTTTTTTAAAAAAATAATAATTTATGACTACATCTTTTTTTGCTTTGAATAATAGAAAACTCAGAGATGTGTTTCGCATTCAATTTAGCAGCTTTTCTTGGTCTAAGTTTCTGGTATAATTATCCCTTCAATGTCACCACCCTATCCACCCTGTGTTAATCAGCTTAGGGTTTTCCTTTTCATTTAAATGTCTTTCAGATACATGAATCTATATTTCTTAATGTAAGCCATTTCAAATTTATTTGCGATGTAATCAATGCAGACAACTCCAAGAGTTTGCATGTGTGAAAGAGAGAAATAGAGAGAAGTTCATTCATTCATTCATTCGTTCATTCAACAAACCCTTCAAGAACTCCTCCTGTGTCCAGGCCCCAGGTAAGTTTAAAATGAGGAGTGATAGTGGGGTACAATGTGTTTCTTTTTTCTTTTAATTGGGGAGAAAGTAAATGACCTCTAAATATCTCTGTAGTCCAATGTTTCTATGTTTTTCCTTTTCTAAAAAATAGCACTTTATTTTTAAACTATGTATTCTATTTTCCATAACTGGCATTGGAGAATCTTGGAGCACGTTTTCCCCAGACACCTGCATTCCCCAATCTGCCTCCCAGAGGAACCACACTGAATTTTCTTGAAATTCATGCTCTATCACTCGACATTTTAAAACAAATACCTACTTTAAAATGCCAAAGCTGTGTGGAGACTGAAGATGAGGGAAGTATGTTTGAGTGCTGTCTCTGGAAGCTCAGGGCTTGGCCGCAAAGGCTTCCCTGTGTACCTCACGGTCCAGGCGGGAACACCGGATTCAGGAATCCTTGAGCCAAGATCCACAGCACTAATTTACCGCTAAATATTTAAGAAGCCAACTCTCTGATGCCCTCAAGGAGGCAAATGCGAGTGAGCTATTGCCAACCTCTGAGGAAATGATGACAGCCTCGGCTATATTCTTTTTTGGTTTTAGATGTGGGCCACATGGCTTTGTAGTGTATGTATAAACCTTCCCATGCTTTTTACCATCTCAATGTCCATGGCATACTGGATTAAGGCAGTTAAGCCAAGCTCTCCTCCCACCAACAGGAGACTCCCTGGGAGGAAACTGGCCTTTCTCACTGCCCACAGGGCAGTGTCCAGACCCGACCAGAATAACACTCTAATTGCTGGGAGCCTGGGTTTATAGAACAGAAGCTGCAGCCTTCTTACCCCCACACTGTTAAATACACTTATACCTGCAGTTTCCTCAGACATGCCCATCATTTCGAAAAGCCCAATCCTCTGTTACATCACAGGGACAATTTAAAAGCAGTCTTATTAAATTACTTTCTAATTAATTGGCTCTCGTGTTCCAAGTCCAATTGCTAGAGGCTAGTCCCTTTATTATATTATATGATTTGCTTATTACTCAGGCCAACCCAAACAAATCATAAACATCTATATGGACAACACTGAGATGTCCAGGAACCAGCATGGAACTATTTTTATTCCGGGTTCTACATTTGCTCCTTTGTATGTCAGAGGCTAGGGATGGGATTAATTTACACATAAAGACAAGTTGGAAGATCTGTGTAAAATCAGTCTCCCAAGAATTATTTGTGACTTACACATAGAGGTTATTCCATAAATATTAGCTGATTGGAAATGTTTCTCAGTGTTGGCCTTGAGACCATCCAATAATTCCTGCAACTAAAGCAACTGGGGTTCACTCTCAGGCTCAGCTTTGCCCTAATTTTAGGACCAGCTCAAGGTTTAAATTGATAAAAGAGAACCACCTCTGGATTGGGACAGCTCGTGGTTCAGGAACTAATCATTCTTGCTGGTAACTTTCTTCAGAAACCTCCATCTATTGTACTTTCATTCATCTCTGGTACAAAGCCGGCCAACCTCCTGGCTCCTCCATGTGCTCAACCCATCCTTAATGAATCCCTCTTGCTTTAAAGGAAGAATCTTTGTTCTTTTTCAAAGCCATTTGCAACCCAAAGCCTCACTCTTCCATCCCCACTTCTTCCAGAGCCTTAACCTTTCTCCTATCGTCAAAATGTGCATCCCCACCCTCAACCTACCAACATTTAAAAATCTTTCTGTCTCATTCTAAAAATAAAATTCCTTTGATTCCATGTCCCTTTTTCTCTAATGCTCCCTCTCATGATGACGAGGCTTGCCACCTCCTGTTCTCACTTCCCATTCTCTCCTCAGCATACTGCCATCTGTCATCTGCCTCAAAATCTCCAGAAAACAAGCTCTTACAAAGGTTAGCAGCAGCTCCCTAGTCCCCAGCCCACTGGCACACTCTTCTTCATTGTCTCACTGCTTCACTTGGCCTTGCTGGCTATGTCTCCATAACAACCTCTGGCTCCCAGCTCTCCATTTCTTCCTGGCTTTTCCATCTTCTCACTGTCCCTCTACCCTGCTCTTCCTCCTCTGCCTTCTCCCGCACAAAGATTGATTCTGCCCCTGACTTCTCTTTTTCTTCTACTTGCTCTCCCTGGAGACAGTCAGACATGAATCTTTAAATTCGGAAATACTTGAATTTTGTATTCTGATTTTGCTTCTTACGAGCTCTCAGACCTTAGAAAAATCATTTAACCTTTCCAGGCTTCAGCTTTCTCTTCTATAAAATAAAGGAAAATGATAACAACAACAATAACGATGATCACTCTTTCATAGGGTTGCTCCAAGCATGCAACATACCTAGCCCAGTGCTAACATACAGAAAACTCAATACATGGCAGCTATTACTATTTTATTATTATCTTTATCATCATGACCCCCAGAGTGAGCCGTTCTTCTCATCCCCCCCCCCGCCCCCGCCTCCGACTTCAGCTCATGCACTCAATTAGTGCTGCTCACTTCTACATCCCAGTCCTGGCCTCCTCCCTGAGCTCCAACCAATGCAGCAAACCATCTACTAGACATCTGCTCTGGGATGTCCAAAAGTACCTCAAACTTGGCATGTCCTGTTCAGGGCTGAATTCTGTCCTCTCAAAATTCATATGTTGGAGCCCTACCTCAGAATGTGACTGTCTTGGAAACAGAGCCTTTTAAAAGGTGATTAAGTTCAAACAAGGCTACTAGGGTGGGCCCTAATCCAAGCTGACTGGTGTCCTGCTAAGGTGAAGAAACTTGGACGCACAGAGAGATACCAGGGATGCAAGCACTAAGGAAAGATCATGTGAGGGCAGCCATCTGAAAGCCAAGGAGAGAGGCCTCAGGAGAAACCAAATCTGCCCAACACCTTGACTTCTAGTTTGCTGGACTTCTAGATTCCAGAATTGCGAGAAAATAAATTTCTGTTGTTTAAGCTACCCAGCCTGTGGTATTTTGTTATGGCGGCCCTAGCAAACACTACATGTCTCAAGCTGAAATTGCTGTGTCTTTCCTAAAACATGCTCCACCTCCTACATTCCCCTTTTGGCTGATCCATGACTCTTCCTTCTCCCTCATCACCCATATCTAATTGGTCTCAGAGGCCTACTGACTTTAATTTCTGAATAACTCACAATCTATGCATTACCTTTCTTAGCTCAGGCCCACATGATCTTTCATCTAGTCTATCGCAACAGCCTCCCACTTAATTGGTCTCTATCACCACATCATTTCTCCATCTCAATCCATCCAGTATACCAGTTAGATTAATCATTGTATAGCACAGTCTTGTTTGCATCAGCCTTCAGCAAAGAGTCCTTCAATAGCTCCCCAATGCCTATTAAAAGTTCCTCAGCCTGACACCTGACATCGACAATTTGGCTCCAACTTACCCATCGCACTTGTGTCTTGCTATTTCCTTCCTTAGACCTTTGCTGTAGTCAAACAAGAAAACTGAAAAAGGGCTCTGTCCTTTTTGATCACTCCCTGAACTAACATGTCTCCCCATGTCTCAAGCTGTCATATTTTGCCATTCCTTCAGTTTCAGCTCAAATTCCATACTACCAAGTCTTTCTTCCTCTTCCCTTATTCTCTACAGGAGGAGTCTTTGCATTGGGTTCAGCCCCTGACAGGGATCATCATGACAGTCTCTGTCATTAGTGTGTTGTCCTGCTCAATTGCAAATGTCCTGAGGGCCAAGTGGCTGGTTCTTATTCACCTTTTATTCCCCGTGGTGCCCAGCACAGCACCTGGCACATATCTCTTCCATAGTGTTAAATGATGAGCAAATGAAGGATATGGGTAACAAGGCCATGAAGACACACAGGTCTTGATACCCTCAACAAGTCATTCTCAAAAAAGAACTGCTATTCCCTATTTCACTCAAGTAAACTGGGTGAAACAACTAACCAAAGTGAATCACTAGCCTATATTATATTCTGAAGTTTAAGCACAGAGAGGAGGCAAGTAACCAAAAATGTTTAAAAAGAAAGTGGTGGTAAGAGGTAGAGGGTCCACATACACCATTGATGGGACTGCAAACTGGTACAGCCACTATGGAAAACAGTATGAAGTTTCCTCAAAAAAACTAAGAATTGATCTGCCATATGATCCAGTAATCCCTCTACTGGGTATTTACTCCAAAGACTTAAAAAAATCATATCCATAAAGATATTTGCACACCAATGTTCATGGCAGCATTATTCACAGTGGCCAGGACATGGACGCAATCAAAGTGTCCTACAATAGATGATTGGCTAAAGAAGCTGTGGTACATATATACAATGGAATATTACTCAGCCGTAAGAAGAGATGAAATATAGCCATTTGCGACAACAGGGATGGAACTTGAAGTAATCATGTTAAGTGAAATAAGCCAGACAGAAAAAGTTGAAA
The DNA here is from genome assembly GCA_028627145.1 of Eidolon dupreanum. Classification (NCBI taxonomy): domain Eukaryota; kingdom Metazoa; phylum Chordata; class Mammalia; order Chiroptera; family Pteropodidae; genus Eidolon; species Eidolon dupreanum. The sequence goes on along the minus strand of CM053501.1, from coordinate 64,417,016 downwards.
ATCACATGATATCACGTATATGTGGGATATAAACCTAAAAGCAACAAAGGAACAGGACAAACAAATAGAGACTCATGAACATGGACTATAGACTAGTGGTTACCAAAGGGTAGAGGGTTGGGGAAAAGCAGGGAGGTAGATGGGGTAAAGGGGGTCAAATATAGGGCGGTAGGGGGAGGGTGAAGTAGGTAAAGGGAATCAAATATATGGTAGTAGAAGGAAACTGGACTTTGAGTGGTAAACATATAATAGAATATACAGATGTTAAATTATAATGCACATCTGAAAATTATATATATATAATTGTATTAACCAATGTTACCCCAATAAACTTGATTTAAAAAAAAAAAAAGAAGTAGAGGGTCCAATTGTGATGTCATTAATACCCAGTCATTATATCTTGACTTTAACATTTCTCTGGGAACAATTTTCGTGTTTATTAATAGCTCCTAGAGAGCTATCTTCACACCACACTGTTCGACTCTGTAAGAAGCACTTCCACTGGCACCATCTTTTCTGACTTTTCTGGTTCCCAAACGATCCCTTAACCCCACTTTCTTCCCTTCACTGTGACATCCATTACAGAACATAAGTACCATGGAGTCAGGTGGATGTTGTGCACTGTGGAATCTATTCTGACTGGTCACTCCTGGAAGCTGCCCACTGTTTGGGCTCAAAGCATTACAGCATCCTCATACTTTCCCAAGGGCATTCTCGAATGAGGCCAATGTGTCTGCATTCTCTTTCTTAATAAGCCGAGCATGCATTTGCAAGGATCAGACTAGACATGATTCTTTGGTTTATTTTACATGGTTTTTATATTAAGAAAGAATATATCTCATGTTCTGTGCCAGTAACTGCCTCTTTGCTATAGTGTTGATCAGGGATGATCACAAGGTAGCTGCTTTGCCCTGGCCCCCAAACATTATGTGTTATAGCTTGCTACAGCTATTCTAGGCAAGGGAGATTCTGCCAGGCTAGTTAATAATTTGCTTGTCTATGTTGGCAAACAGATATAATTCTACCTTTCTTAAAATGAAAAAATGAGCTTGTCTAAACAGAGCCTTAAAATAAATTATGGGAACACTTAAGACTCAGAAAATGTAAGATTGTGTTTACTCATTAGATATAGTCCATCCTTGGCCCTCTGAGCCTCAGTTTCCTTGTCTGAAAAATGGGGTGATACTTGCTTTTCTCATCTTAGGCAGTTTGTGAATCCAATCAGATGAATACATTATTCGAAAATTATTAAAGACATAAATATATTGCTTATTATGCATGCATTTTATATGTAATAACTCTGAGATTTCTTATCTACTTATAAAAGTTTCTTGTCATCAAATAACTTAATATGTGTTTGTACCAATTAGTTTCTTACCACCACCAAATTTCTGTGTACTAAGTATCAATAAGAAAGAATGTGATCTAATTTACCATGTGCCTGACACATGGTATGTACACAATAAATCTTAATTAAGTTAGTTAATTGGCTAGTACTATAAGTTTTTCCTGACATGTCTATAGTTATTCAGTGGCCAGGTTCACTTGCCTTAGGTCTGTGGTCTTTTTACACATTTTATAAAAAATAATGGACATACCAGGCCCAGAATATGAACTAAATGTTTTATTCACATTCTGTTGGCCCAAATACAGTTTCTCTTGTACTCCCTAAGAGGCTTCGTGGCTATTTCCTTACATTAAATTTGGAGTGAGAGATAAGCAACACCTGGGGCTTTAGAGTAGCAGGGAAAAGGAGGAGGCAAATGTGTGCACGAGACTTGAAACAGAAGACCTGAGATGGGTCTAGTCTGATACTTTCTACCAGGTGTCAATTTCCTCACATTAAAAACAAAACAAAACAAACAAACAAACAAACAAACAAAAACCAAACAAACAAAAAGGAAAAACAAGGTTTATTATGTGGTGAATAAGATAATGCCAAAGATTCTAATTATTTGGACATCATAAAAGATGTTAAGTAAGGACCCCTGGAGTTACAATTTTTTTTTTTTGAGCACCAAAGTATAAACATGTTCCTGGTTCTTATATGAGCAGTCATGTTCTTCTCTAGCACATTTTCTCAACAGGCATCTTCTGGGGACTTCTACGAGTCAGGCACAGTGCTGGGTGCTGAAGATCATTGCCTTCATGGGGCAATCTAGTCTACCTCTGTTCTGGCTTTAGTCAAAGTCCTGAGAACCACCCTCTAAAAAATTGAGTGATGATGTACATATAGCTAAAGACAAAATATATTCTGGGAAAATAAAACTTTGAAAAGTAGATTTGTGTCTCATCGCACCATATGGCCATTTGAGTGATCAGATGCATCTATCTGTGCTATTGATAGAAAAATAAAGCATTACACATACTTATAACTGTGAGAAATTACATCATTAAAGAATTCAGAAATAGAAATCATCTCTTATTTGGGTTAAAAAGAACACTGGGGGAAAATTAGATGCATCACCATATGGATAATCTTAATTCTAATGTACAAGTTAAAGGAAAAGAAGCTTCGAATACTTCATTCTCTGCAATAAGACGTTTGTGGGTATCTCTAGCTTGAGTAAACCAGATTTCAGCTGGTATCTGTTTTCCAGAGAGTTCACACCACCTAAAAGCATTTAAGATGAGAATATCACATACTGATATGTTAGTCTACACACATGGGGAAACCTTAAACACTGGCACCAAGACTACATGATTCCTTTTCATAAAGAAATGTTTTCCCCTGATTTGAAAGGTAATCTAGATTCTATGAAAGAGAAATACAAAAAATAATAGATTTTCTGAAATCCCAGCACCCAAAAATAACCACTGTATACTACCTTTATATCTTTTTTACCTCTGCATACATAAATGATTTCCTCTGCCCTCTATGGAAAGTATCAAATTAGTGACCACATCTTGTTTATATTTCACAATACTGATTGTAGTTCCATTGCCAACAAACTGAACTGGACCTTTTTACCTTTCCTAGGATTATTGAAAAAGGCTCTTCAATGATTTCCCCAACTCCAATGTCTATTACCTCCATTCTATCACGCCCCTTTAGGTCAAGTTTATTCTCCCCGTAAACAGTTTGACCATACCACTCTGCCACTCAGAAACCTTTTGTGACTCCCCACTGTTTACTGGATTACATCTAAAACCTTCACCGTGGCCTCCACAATTGATTCCAATATATTTTTACAACCTCCCCTCTCTTCAATTCCTCTACATAAAACATCAACTCCAGACAAATTTATTTACATTCTCTCCCAAATACAGTTTTCTCCTTCCACCCATCTTGCTTTTTTGCAGGCTACCTTCCCCACAAGGACTGCCTTCCAAACCCAATTCTAACTCCCGAGACAAGGATCAGTTCTCAGTTCCTCAGTAATGAGGTTCTTCATTGTCTAGCTTGAACTAATCACTCCTTCCTAAAAATTTCCCATAATTATTATCTATTTGGTAATTAATCACTTACTGTGTAATGACATCTCTTCAACTATTGCTTTCAGTTGTTTTATTGTTATTTAGGTTTTCATATTTGTAAATCTTGTATCTTTGATTGTTTGCCTCTTCTTTAGAAAGGGACAGGCTTATTCTTTTTGTATCTCACAAAGCATTTATGAGTAACATGTACATGGTAGAATGTTGATTCAGTTTCTTGTTTAGATGCATTAAGAAGTGCTTGCTTCTAACATTTAAGACACATTTAAGGTCATTACTTTATACTTTTTCAGTTAATTTGCTTTCATGGTTATCCTCAGAGTTCTGAGAAAGTATGCATTTCCAAAATATTTTTGCATCTGTCATTACTTTATACCCTGTATCCTCTTTCTTGGCTTCATGTACCATACTATATGGCAGATTTGGCCTTTTATGCTACCATTAAACTAACTGAATGCGATTTTTTAAACACTGAAAGTAGAGGGCTAGATTAATTTTGCTAATCATATGGAATAAGAATTTCCCCCTTCCCACTCCATAAAGATCTCACTCAACAAAACTATTTAAAAAGAAAAAAAAAATGAGCTTAATTACCCACTGTTATTTTCATTTATTATTATTTAAAATGCTCTGAAAACAAATGAGTGGGATATGCTCAATGACCTATTTGAAAGAAGCTAGATATCTGCAAATTGTGAAATACAGTCAACTAGCTATTATCCTCACATGGCTTCAGGGTTTTCCAGACAACTAGTATATGGTGGTCAGTTGCTGGCCAGCCATCTTTTACCTCCAGCTCACACCCAGCCCACTTTACTAACCACACTGAAAGTGAATGTTCATTTGGTCTAATTCACTATCAGTCTAAGATAAGCTGAAAAATAAGTATTTTCTGGTGTGCCAATATCTTTTGATTTGTAGTAGCTGCCTGGAATACAGTGATGGAAAAAATTCTAAAGCCATATTCAGGCTCAACCTGTGATGGGCCCATCTGTGATGCCTGCCATGGGTGTAAGAGGCAGATGTGTTGTTGGCACCTGAACCATGAATGTGCTATCTCTGGCCTAAGCAAAACTAAGACCCTGAGTTCCTTTGCAATTCTTTGCAATTCTTTAACTCTCCTTTCCCATTCACCCAGACTTAATCCAGTGTCTGCCATGAAGTCAGCACCGTTTGAGAAGGCATGGTTGCTTGGATGTATCTGTGCCTATAGTGGCCATGTGTGCTCTTTGTCACACTCAGTTTCCACTTCCCCTTCTTGTGGTAACAATTTCCATTCTCATTTGGGAACCCACTCATCTCCTACTTTCAGTCCATGCAGTTCTGGGGGAGATGATTCTACCCCAATCACATCATGCCATGTGATTCAGGCTACCATAAGAGATCACTGCATTCCTTAACACTTAGCTCAGGAAGGGCATATGACCCTACCAGGGACAATGAGACTCCTTGAGATTTTTGCTGAGGTGTTTGTCAGAAAGTCACTTGTGCTGGATTTGAAGCTAACTTCATATTGTCACATGGAATTGAGAGCTTTAAGTTGATAAAAAGAAAGACTAAGTCAAAATATGATTATGACAACAATAGCTATGATTACATCAATGGAGCCCCAAAGTCTACCTGTCCTTAAGATATAAATTCATCTATAAATTCCTTTTTCTACTTAACCCTTTACAAGTTTTCTTTTACTTGTAACTGACGCAATGCCCCTAAGATTAACCTTTATAAGTGCCTTCTCTGACTCTTAACGACTGCAGAAATGGTAATAATATCTAGTGAAAAGTATGAGAAAAGGCTGCTTGGGTGGTATTTATGCTGATCATACCCTGCCAATAGAAAACATAATGCAAAAGCAAAAGTTTGGAGAATTGACTGCTAGCTGGGCGTTTTTTGTTTTATGCCACTGCTTTCTTCTACAAGTGTAGATAAATGAGAATGAGCTATTTATAAGTGCTTTAACCCATTTCCCGTTTGCCCTGAGAATATTTGCTGGGGACACTTGTGGCTACAGCGCTTACCCTGAGATAACTTGTGGATTACAGTCCTAACCTTACCCCCAAAGTTTGCCACGAAATATCTTGCTTTTATTATTTTCACATCACTCTGAGATATCAACAGTTTTTGGAAACAAATGACATCATTCCATTTGTAGCATTCTGTTTTTAGTAGTGGTATTTCCATTTACAAAATATAGTAATTCTCAACCACTGAAATGTCAAATCCTAGAATATGTAACATTCCTACGCGTGACATTAAATTAATGCAGGCAGCGAACTGCACTTTTTTTCTAAATGGGAAAAGAGTTAACAGCAGTTTGATTGGGTCAGGAAGGGAAGATTGGTGGCCAAGCCACTGTCCAAGAAGTGCTGTGGGGGTTATTGCCAAAGGAAAAAGAGAAGCCTTTTCTAGAAGCAGTAGGACTGGGCCAGACAGCTGTGGGAAAAGGTGCCAGCCAAAGGCAGTTCCAAGAATGAGATCAGAGCCCCCCAGGCTCATACACCTTGAATGTTTTCCACAGGAGGTGAGGAGGGAGGAGGAGGGGCTATAGCCTACTAATTTAAGAAGTCAGTTCTCAAGAGGAAGGTTCTTTATGAAATTGTCTACCTATCCTTGCTGGATCTTGGCAGCGTGGTTTCATTACTTGAGTACTGGATCATGTCAGAACATTACCCAGAGGGCTGTGCCCATTGCTTAGGGAGTATCTTTGACATTATTAACCTTGAGTAACTTGAATTAACAGTAGAGTCTTGGCCATGATCCGATTCTCTTTATCTTATGTTGATATTTTTCCCAACTAAAAATAGTAGCTTCCTGCTGCCCTGAGATCAGGCTCGGAGGGAGCCTTAAGCATCAATGTTGAAACGCTTATTTCGGCTCCAGGAAAATGAGTCTGTTGTGTCTCAGCAGAATTGCTGTCTGAGGCAAAATTATCTTTTGCTGCAACTCCCCCACAAAAGCCTGCAGGAAAGGGTCACACAGCATCCACAAAGGGAAAAATCAGCAAAGATTCCCTTTCTTCTCTCTCTTCTTTTCTCCCTTTTAGCTCTGAGCTATGAAAGGGCTTAAAAGTCCAAGTGATGAGGCTGATTCTGAATGGTCCTTGATCTTCAGGACAAGTTCAAAGATATCAAAAATCCATCTCTGAATCTGATGGGAAAATGAAGCTTTCTACTTTGCCACCAAAAGAGTTTAAAGTCTGCAGCTTCATAGAAATTCAAAGGTGAGAGGTAAGAGGGAAGTTCAAGATTGTTCCTGATGTTGGAAGATAGGGCTTTTTTTCCTACTGGCAAATCAAACTCACACAGCTGTGCCTTAAGAACAATTAGACACACCTACAAGATCAGACCAAAATGCCAAGAAAATGTCCCCAGGAGAGAAACAGTAAACATTCTGACATCATGTGCACTGATTGGATTTTTAAATTCTGAGGTCTTTTCACATAGATTTTACTCAGATAAAACTGCAAGCATCTGAACCATATGCCTAAGTGTTTTCTCTACACTGCTGGCCTGAGCAGCTGGCAAAACATGATCTAGGACTGATAAACCATCCTGACAAAAGCAGTTCAGAGGGATCTGTGGGACAGGGTCTGAAAGATGTCTGAATTTTAAGAAGGTACTAATTGCTCAAAGGATGAAACAATTCCTCTGAAATCTAACCCAGTACCTTAATAGAACCCAGAATGGCACTGATTGAATCTCAGAGAGAAAACCTGCCTGCTTTCTAACTCCTCCTGGAAAAGAGGAAAGTATACCCTCTAAGAATAGGGTGACATAAAAGAATACACTGACTGAGACTTTTCAGGCACTGACGAATCCTTTAAGAACTGTAAAAAACAAAATAAAACAAAACAAAACTTGACTTTAACAAGTGAGCCAGAAACAAAAAAGGAAAACTCTATTACAAAGAAACTGTGGAAATGATGTCTGTCAATCCGATCTTTCCAACAGCTTTTGCCAAGTCCTATCAGGAAGACAGAGAAAATCCTGTGCCCAAAGGGTGTGAATGAATGGCCTATCTACACACTTAGTCTCTCTGACCCTCCAGGGAGAACATGAACCCCACATCTGATGGGCCTGGTCTGCCTCTTTGGCAAATGTAGATATGGATTCCATAGCAAGAATTGACAGCTGTCTAATAAGAATTTATCAAATATATAAAATCCTGCATTACTAGGCAGCAAAACCAAGTAAGGACTTAAATTGCCAGATGCCATTTGAACCAAGCAGGGCCTGGGGACTTGGGTGCCCATTGCTATGTGCCACAGAACCTCTACATCAGGGAATCTCAGATTTCCAGCTCTCCAATGGTCATTTCTCATTCTTATTTTTTCTCTAAAGAATTTGAAACTTGAAGATAGCTAAACAACTCAATGCCTAACCCACAAATATAAGTCCAAGTGGGATCCTCAGCTCTTGATCCCAATTGCCAATGACACTTGTGATAAGAACAGATGAACCAAATCAAAACACAAAAACAAAAACAAACAAAAAAATCCTGATTGTTTCAGGATAGCCATTAGGATGTTCCAAATGGACAATTAATATATGACTGCTGTCTGCAAAAATATGATCTAAACAAATAACAACATAAAAAACATCCCAAGCTTATTCAGTATGCACACATTAGTCTCTGATGATGTCTCCGGAAATTAATTGAGTATCACATAGCATGCAGAAATGGGGTACTCTCATGGTAATAAAGAAGGATAATGGTTTTACAAAATACAGCAGTGAGCCCAGGCTCCCACTACCCTTCCCTCAGTCCCCTTCTTCTCTGCCTCTTCCTTCTGCCGCGACAGCAATGTGCAAGCAAGGGAGTTGCCAAGATTACTAAGCAGAAGATAAATCATGGCTGTACTGCCCATGGCCCCACTGGAGCTCAGGAGGCACTTGCTCTCAGATGATAATGGCCTCATTACTGACATTACAGAGGCAGCAGCATGTCTTCTCTAAAAGATGAAATAGTCTTGTCCAACTTTCACAGGATAAATTAAATTCCTTTGAGCTTGTTTACCAACTTAAAAATGGCAGTCTTCTCTGTGAGCAGAAATTTCAAAGTTAGGTTGTGCTAATGCCTCATCCTCATGTCTCAAAAGTACAGCACAAAGAGGTGACCATTCCTGGGGCATCTGGGTAGATGATGCCCTCTCCTGTCTTCAGAATGTGCTGGAATTCAACCTTCTGCTTGGCTGGATTTTTGAGTTTGGGGATTTTTGTATGTTTGTTTTGAGAGGGAGAGAATAATGCCATCACCTTTACATCTACCTGCTATGGAGGTCTTGTCACTTCTGGGTCACCTATTGCTTGTTGGGCACCTACTATGTGCCAGGCACTATATTTAATCCAGGTATATACATAATCTCATTTAAAGACAACCATCTCTTGAGGTAGATGTCATGTCTCCCCATTATACAAACTGATACTCCAAGAAGTTAAGTTTCTTGCCCAAAGTCAAATGTAATAGTCAATGATTACAAAATTGGAAGCTTGATTAGCATCCTTTTGCTATACCGGAGCCGCCTCCCCAGAACTACAGTTTTGTGCAACACATCAGAGCCAGGGAGGAGCTGCCACTGTCATGTGGTCTGTAGCAATCTGTTTGCAATATTCTTATGTATACAAAATGTGAATGTGTCAGCATTCACCCAGCTTCTCAACAAAGTGTCCGTCACTCTTCCAGTCACTGAGAACTGAAGGACAACAGGGGTGTTCTTTCCTTCCTCTGCCTGTAAAAACCCACACAACTGAGCCTCGTTGTCTGACTGGCTAGTATGGGTGACCAAAAGAAGTATCGAGAGTTTACTAAGAAACAGTCTGATGGGAAATGAACCACTCAGTGTTCTCAGCTCCCTGGTATACAGTGCTGATATTCCCACTTGGCCTCTTGGGAAAGAGATAAAGATGAAAGTAATCAGTTTAATCACATGATAAAAGGTTCTAGGTATAGCATAGTTGCATTCAGAAGGAATACAACCATAAATTAACACACATTTTTTGGATAATTTCTGAACTAATATGCTCTGGTTAGTGCAGAACATTTGAATCTGGAGAGAACCATATTGAAACATACTGGTTTTCATTGTAAAGACAAATTGACCTTATCATCATTGCTTTGTCACCTGTATTTCTCTTATTGCCTCAAATCAACACTATGATTATTATAACTATGTATCTGAAATTTTATCGGATTGGAACCTGTTCAGCTTTTCTTAAATCTCTGTGTACTAATTTTGCTTGGCATGTGGTCCACAAGAAATCACTTTTTTTCCAAAAATAGCTACAGAGACAGTCAAGGTAACCATATCACAAAGGGCACTTCCCAAACTTTCATACCAAAACCTCTCAAAGACCAGCAGAGTCAGCCCGTTACCTGAAGGGTTAGCCCAAAGGCCTTCAGCGAGTGAATGTCTTCTTCAAAGTCTCATTTGTTAGCGCTCACTTCAACAGCACATAATATGAAGTCTCATGTTTTGTCTTAAAACTTGTGGAAATCTTTTATATTTTTTCTATAAGTCCACACTTTGATATAAAAATAATATTTTATATCACTTATGTACTTAGAGCTGAAGCTTCAGGAAGATGCATTATATGCATCCAGTGTTTCAAGTGCCACCTTGCATTCTGAGGGTACAAATACAAGATCTAATGTCTTTGGTTCCTTAAAAATCAGGACAAAGGGAAGGAGTGAGGAGAAATGTAAAAAGGAAAGCTGTCTGGCCAACTGAGTTTCAGAGTTAAATTAAATTTATTGTAAACCAATAACCAGAACAAACCTCAGCCTGCCCTATTTTAAAAGACACTGTGCAAATGGGCATAAGCTTTGAGTCCAGTTGTGCTGGCAACGCAGCCACCACTTCACAGAAAGAAACGATTGTCATAGGGTTATTGAAGAGCTTATTTCCAGGCAGGGCTCCTGGTCTGCAACCAGAAAGCTGACTCATGGGAATGCTTCTGCACTGACCCAGCTGGAAATCCCCAGAGACGCTTCTCAGTCCTCTTTCCTTCCTCGGCAGCGAGCTGGGAAGGTGAGCATCCCACGGCTGTTCTCTGGAACCCACGCCTTAGGTGCTCTCAGCGCAACAGAACCGTCTTCCTCCTGATGAAGGCCCCCACATGGGATGGGTACCAGGGTGTGTAAGAGTGGCTTCCACGTGGTGAGGTCCTATTACGGCACTTTGGTCTATTGTCACCGGGCTATCTGGTCATCTGTGTATGTTTGTGAGAACAGTTGTCATGGCACCAAGTCTGTGGGCAGTGAGTGAGGTAGTGCAGGCCAAGTAGGGCTCCTCACAGGACAGATACTCATGTGGGACACATAGAGTGGTTGGGACGTCAAAGAAATCCTGAAAGGTGCTGGGGGGAGGGGTGGTCAGAGCCTGAATGACCCTGGGAGGTGGAGGAGGATGAGGCAGTACGGAGAGGGGCAGGGAAATTTCTGGATGTTCTGAGCAGTTATGACAGAGGTAGCACAGCTCCCTAAAGCCCCCTCAGGAGGAGCCATCAGTCTCCTCTTGCCAGACCTTCCTGGGCCACCACAGCTGCCCTGGCTCTTAGATTAGGCCAACTCTATACAAAGGTAAAGTAGGTATATGTATTTGCCCTAATTTCAAAGCCACAAATTTTCTTCTCCTTTCCTAGAAAGGAAGGGAAAAAAAAACAAAATAGCAAATCTAACAAAAATAAAACTAAAATAATTTTTATAGTTTCAAGAAAAGGAAGGTGTATACATGGGAGCTAAACTTCTTTTTCTTCCAGAATACTGGGCTCAGAGGGGTGGGGAAAGTGGCGCTATCTTCTGGTTTGAGGTTAAAGTCCAAAAAAGAAAGGAAAGAAAAAGGGGGAAAAAGAAAAAAGGGAAATAGAAGAATAACTCCAGAGTAGACGGAAGAGAGACCATTTCATAGTCAGGCAGTCAATATTTTGAGGGCTTTAAGAGCAAAAATAATCCTTCAGCCTTCACTTTAACAGAATCTAAAGAGCTTAAAATCATGAGTTAAGTATAGATCACAGAGTTGGATTTAGTACTTTCCCCTACGTGAGCTGGGAGAAGAAATGGAACCAAAGGGTCAGGAGGGCAATGATAACTAATACTGATATGGCACATACTATGTGCAGATGCTCTTCCCGGTGCTTCCTACGTTTTAATGCTCATAGCAGCCCTGCGGTGGGGAGACTAGTGTCACTCTTCCATTTTGTAGATGTGAAACCTGTGGCTCAGAAGGGTCAAGTGGCTTGCCCAAAGTCACACAGCTAGTAAGGGAGGGACCCAGGACTTGACCACATGTGGTCTGACCCAGAGCCCACCCTCTTCACCACTACTACCTTACACTCCAGGATAGTGGTTCTCAAGTGTGTGTTCACTGTTACTCTCAGGAGTCATTTCTAAAAAGCAAACTGCAAGTTAGTTTTTGCCTTTTTTTTTTAATTGGGTAGAGAAATTTCAAGTGGGTTTTGGAAAGCAATCTGAACAAGAGCTGAGTGTGGAAAGGCTGGTGAGGCAGCCTGTCAGTGTGAACGTACTTAACACTACTGAACTGCACACGTAAAAAAAATTAAGGTGATACATTTTATGTGTATCTTACCACAGTTTTTTTAAAGATACTACTATGATACAATGAAGTGTGTTACACATGAAATATCACCCAGCACGTGTGCAAGGTGGAAAAATCATTTCAGACAACGGAGTACTGGAAAGCTTCAGGGGACTGCTCAGACCACTAGCTTCTTGCCCTCCCCTTTTTTCTTCATTATCTTCCTCATAATCTATGTACATTGTCACCAAGCCTCTTATTTGCAAAATCTTGGTGATTCACCCTTTCTTTTCTGCCTGTTGTCACTATCCCCTTAAAAAAATATGCATTCTAATTCATCTCCCTGATGCTAGTTATCTCTTCCCCTCCAATCTTTTCAGTATGTCACTTCAAATATTTCAAAAAAACCTTCTTTTCCCATGTCACTAGCTTACACAATGAAATCTAATAATTATCCCTTAATTACTGCATCATATCTAACCTCAAGACTCTTTAGCACTAGGCTACCACCCTTAGCAGCAAACTGTGTTTTCTGTTGCTTTTTTACACAAGCTTTCATATCTAGCCAGATCAGACTCTCTACCAGTCTCCCCTCTGTGCCTTCTGCTAAATCTCCTCATTTTGAAATAAAGTAGAGCCCTGATGTCATCTATTCAAAAGCAAACTGGAAGACCAATGGCCTGTCCTTTTTTGACATCAATCTGAGCCCTGAATACTGGGGTGGAAGCGTGAGTCACTCAGGCAGGAGGGAAGGAGTTTGCCATCATATGCTTCTCAACATGGTTTTGCGTTCTCTGCTTGTCGTTGCAGAGGCAAAAACTCTATTTGTGTTTGACTGTGGTTTATGAGAGAAATGAAGCACCGTCGTGGTATTGGTGGAACTGGGAGCTCACAAAAGTAAAAGACCTGTTAGATTTTCTCTCTCTTCTCTACAATTTAAGCCTCTCCTCCTTAAGGTAGCCTTCTCTGGTTACTCTGAGTCTTGGTATTCTCTTCCCTTTCTCTGTTCCGATGGCAAGAGAAAAAAATTCTGACCTGTAAACACTTAGCAGAGGTTGATATACTACCTGACATTGTTCCTTAATGAATTCATTTGCATGAACCTAACCTCTCTCTCCAGACTTTAGATGTTTTTAAAGATTGGGAGCCATGTTTTCTGTGCCTCCTGCTTTCACCACATCACCAGGCACAAAGATGGACACATTATATATGCTCAGTAAATGCCATGGATTGTTGATCAGGAGCAGAATGCCAAGGCCTCAAAAGAGCACCTGATGGCTACGGAGAGACGATGCCCTATGTCGATCCTCCTGGAGAGAGAGGTGTCTCCAACAAGACATGGTCTGCTCTAGTGAGCCCCCTCGGTTCTCCTTTAGTGTCAAATACTTTCCCAGGATCTCTTTTTAACCTTGAGAAATGACTGGCATGGGCAAGAAAATCAATCTTTCTGGAATTCTTTATCAACACTGAATCATGAATGGGGAAATTCCAAAAAATTTACTTTTTTTCTCATTTCAAAGGGGGACTAATGGAAGTTCCCTAGCAGCCCAGGGCTCTATAAAGATTGATTATCCCATAAAATCACAACACCTTGCAAACACAGAGTGTTACTCAGTTGCCCAGTCACTCTAACTCACAAGATGAAAGAGGACTAGTATGAAAGTCAGATCTCCTGGTGGCTCTCACACTCCTGTGGAACTTGTGGCAACATTTTGCTGCCTCTATCCAGGAAACAACCTCTGAGAAATAGACAACAGATTCCCTAGCAGCCTAAGAGAACCTTAATAAACATTGGCCTTAAGTCTTCACAGAAGCAGATGACTAGTCAGGAACCTGTCCAGGTTAGCCCATACCCTGGCAGGGCCATATTCCATAGCTCCCAATTGCGTGGAGGCCTTACTGAACACTGGGGTTGGCGTCTATTGAAAAAACAGAGGGGAGGGGAGTGAGAAACAATCAAAAAACACTCCTTCCAGCCCCGCTACAAAAGCCCTTTGTTTTGAATATTCTCTATGCAAGAACATGGCAATTATTTTCTGAGCCAACTCATTTGAGCAATAATGTGTTTCAGGGTGAAGTGCAGAGATACAATTAGAATATTAAAGCTAATGAAATTAATAGTTTCAAATTAAGCCCATATACAACTGTGGCACCACAAAACTGCCTTCCCTTCTTTGTTGTCTTAGGGAAACATACCAAATGTATCAGGATAAATTAGCTGTCTTTTCTGGGAGTTAAAATGGCAAAATGCCTGGCGCACAGAATAAACTTAGCAATTTTTAAGTGAGCTGAATGAAGCTTCTCTCACCGGAGGGCAACCTTCCACCAGGTGGACCTTCACTTCCAATTTGAAGCATTAAATATTGCTGGCACCCTTCAGACAAGGAATATCAATGTCTCTTCCTTTCCATTCTTTGCTTCCTCCAACCACACTCTCCCCTGTGTAACACATGCATCACTAAGGAAACCATGGTAACACTAGTACTTCTGTTGAGCATAGTGACAGCTCAAAAGACAAAGGAATGGGTTCAGCTTATTGTTTAAAACTGGAAGTATGATTAAGGAAATATTTTAAAATAGTCTGTGATTTGAAGAAATTGCTAGGTGGCTAGAATAATTTGCTAGATAGTAGTTATAAGTTACCAACTGCAGTGTTGCTTTGATAAAATTTTCACCAAGTCTCTTAAATTTAGGAGCAATATGGGGTCTGGTTGGTTAATAAAATTCCCAGGTGTGAAGAATCTGGCAGCACCTTTGCTTTGGGTCTGCTATGTAATTTGATTGTCTGGCTCTGGTAGCAGTGCCTAGAAGTCTCGGAGGTCTTTTCTGACAATCTTTATTGCCTACTATTTGGTCCTCACTCATGTTGAACCACCACACCCAGGCTGTTGAATTCAGCTGTCCGTGGAAAATTATACCAACCACATGCTTAGGCAGAAGGGATACAACACATTGCTTATTTTGTATCTACAAAGCTAAGTAGAAAGCCTGCTCGGTCACCTTCCCTAAGGGCAAAGGAAGAGAGTCAAAGTAACCTTAAACCAAACACATATCAGTCTATAATCACATGACACAAGATACTAAGGAACATTATCTTAAATGTTAGGTTGAATGCTACTGAATGTATTCAATAAGAAGGGAGTTGTTCATTGGAATGGCTTGGGTTTGCCAATCTGAAGTTTTGATATTACTGACTAGTTTTCTTTTTGCAATTCATTTACTTTATTTGTGAAAACGGACTCCTTCATAGGGTTAAACTTCTTCATAGGGATATTTCTTCTGTTTCTTTGTATCCCCTCCACTATCCATAACACAAGCACTTGTCCATAGTTGGCACTCAATATATATTTCCTGAAAAAACAAATGGATGAATAAAGAAGGACAATTTAGGATGTGTCATATGGCTGCCAAAAGAATGAGGAAAATAGTATAAAATCACTTTGTAAAGTTAATAGACAATAAACACAAGAAGTTTTATTCATGTTAAGGAAGACGCTATTATTTTATTAATGCCCCAGAAAAATAAATGTGTTCAAATAACACTTATTTTTGTGAATGCAAGTAACCAGAAATTCAAATACCTTGCCCAGGTATTTGACTAAAGTGACTGGGTAGTTTTGATCCAGGTGGCCCTTTTGTTGTCCATGTCTCATTATACCTTAGTGGTGACCCAGCACTCCTGTTGGGAACTGGAAGGAAAGGAAAAGGGAGGCTGGCTGCAGCTGTGCCATAGTGTAGTCAAGAGAAATGTGGCTGAAAGCTGGGAGACCTGGTTTCTACAACAAGATTGTAACAACATCTCCTCTAGAAACAAAGCTCCTTTTCACCAACTTGGCCTTGGTATGAAATTGTTTGGGAAAGTTCTGTTCCCAGAGGGCTATGGAGCAGGGAGCAGATGGCAGTGGAAGATCAGCCAAATTCCAGAGTCGTACACTGCTCTGAGATGGGTCCCCTCCTCAGATGGGGAGGGGCTTCCAGGCCATTGCTCCATGATGCTCCATTCCTGGCCATGGGTCCTCCCTCTCAGGACCATCTGCTCACCCCAGACACAGCATGGACCAGTCTGAGAGAGACTGGACTATTATCTGCTGTCCCAGATCCCTGTTCCTGCTTCCATTTTCTCCTGTCTATTACGCTCCCATCTCCCTTCCAGAAGGGAAACTAGAAGATAGAAGAAAGAAGAGACTTTTTTGTCTGCTACTGGTGCTGCCACCAATGGCACTAGAACTGGGACCAACAACTATATCTTGGGCTCCAGCAGCTCCCCGGTGACTATAAGTTCTAGTAGCATCGTTCCTGGTTGCACCAGCATCAAAGTATGGCATTCTGAGTTCCTGTTCAAAGGGAATGGTATAGATCCAACAGCCACAGCAGCAGTGCCTTTAGCAGTTCAACAGAGGGTGTGGGCTTATAGAGATCAGGTCAAAGCCAGCTTCCTGATCCCTGGGGAATAGCCACCTCTCTTTGTGCATCACCCCTTAGCCTATCCAGCACTTTTGTAATCTTTTGACTCTATTAATCTTCTCTGTTTGAAGCATCCAGAGTAGTTTCTGTCTTCCTGTCTAGACACTGATTGATACACCTTCAACGGCCTACCTCCTCCCAGAGCAGGTTCAAAGGCATGGGAGCCACAGCCTGTTTCATCTAGAAGTTAGATGAGGAAAGGTGAACTGAACAGAGACGCCATGCCTAACAAAGCTCAACTTTATTGTGAAAATCATAAAATTTGACAATCCATCATGACATGTATTTGTGGTACACATTATGATGTACCACCCAAATGTCCTCTGAGGAATGAAGGACTTATGCCCCCAGCTGCTGAATTTGCTCCCAAAACACTGTCCCCACTTGTCTGTCCTCTTTAGGAATTGCCTAGCCTAGAGAAATCTGTCTCACCCAAGGGTATACCTTCTTCCAGCAGCAGCCCATACCTGATGATGGATAGACAGGAGGATATAAAGACCCAGACCCACATTCCAACTGTAAAGGGCTATACAAGACACAGAGCTTCCCACGGAGTCAGCCAAGGCCTTTGCTGAGATCACATCACAGTTCCGTGACTCCTTCTTCTCAGTCTGCTTTTTTCTTTTCTCATCCATGGAAATTTATCCCAAGAGTTCTTCCCTCAAATATCCCTAATGCTAATCTCTGCCTCAGAGTCTGCTGTCCAAAGGACTTGTATTAGTTTGCTAGGGCTTCCATAACGAAGTACCACTGATGTGGCTTAAAAAACAGAAATTTATCGTCTCACACTTCTGGAGGTTAGAAGTCCAAAATCGAGGTGTCGGCAGGGCTTGTTCCTTCTGAGGGCAGGAAGTGAAGGAAGAATCTGTCCCACGCCTTTCTTTTGACTTGTAGATTTCTGTCGTGATGTTCATCTGGAATTCTCCCTGTGTGTGGGTCCCACACTAGTGACCTCATTTTAAGTTGATTATATCTGCAAAGACTTCCACCTCCAAATAAGGTCACATTCTGCACATTCTGAGGTACTGGGGTTAAGATTTTAATATATGAACTTGGAGGGGGGAACACAATTCAACTCATAACAGAAACCTGTGTGCGACCAACATTCAATTATGTTTTCAACCAGGAGGTCAATGGACATGGACCTGATGGCTTTCTGATCCCTCTCCAAAATTTAAGCGAAGTCATATCAAGTTGCCTTTCTGAAAGGGTCTGCCCACTCAGAAAGTTAAGAGAAAGAAAGGTGCTCAGCAAGGTTACATATGGGTTCCCCAACATAGGTTGGCAAGATTTAAATCAGGAAGGACAGAGTCTGGTTCCCAGGCTGGAGAGAATCCTGAAATGGGGAGTCTATTGGGAAATCTGCATTTACAAGGAAGCTATTTATTACACATAGCTGGGTGATGAGAAATATGTCTGATATATTAACCTCTGGAACGGTGTCTGGGAATGTAATGTAATTAACTTTTTATGTCCTTTGTTCTCAAAATTAATAACAGTATGACTCTGAGTGGAGGTGGAAGGAGGGAGATGCAGACAAATAGATGATGGATTTTTCACTAGAGAAAGATGACTTTTTGTTTTTGTTTTGTTTATCTACTGGTTATAATGGCATCACTGAGGTTTCCCACCCCCCCCCCATATATATTGCTTTAGTTTCAGGCTTAAAATGCAAAGACTCATTGTTGTAGAAAGCATTGTTTCAGTAAAAAGCCTTAAGCATCAACATTTTGTTAGTGGGGGCGGGGCAGCAGGAAATGTGGGTTACAGAGAAATTTATTTAAAGGCTTAAAAGCAACTCAGAGCCAGCCCACACTTCAGAACTCAGGGATATTCTCATTCAAGTTGGTGTTGCAGTCCATATCTAGAGCCATCAAAATGATGTTTGGATGGGGCATTTGAAGGGGCACAAACAGGCAGGGTTACAATTTGGCCCTGGGCCCTAATTCTCAAGAACACTTGCCTCAAAAACATCAGAAAGCAGTGGAGGTCTGAGAATCAAGTGCAAATGTGCTCATGTGCCAAGAAAACCTAAGACGGCTATTTTCACAGCATATTGGGGCTTGGCTAGGGTCCAGAAACCATCAGCAAAGTAGCCTGCCCTGATACTTCAAAGGAAGAACTCGCACTGATAAATCCTGCCCCACACTTTCCACAGCACACACTTAATCTTGAGGCATATAATACCACAACAATGAGTCACCGGGCTGGAGCCTTAGGCCTCTCCACAGGACAGGGAGAAAGAAAAAAGTTTCCCACATCTGTTGTCTAGGGCAATTCCCCTCACTCCTCAAAACTACACTAAAAAAGAGTAATAAAAACTGTCACAAGGTAAGTGAGTTACAGCCTGGTTTACCTGTAACAGAGCCCCTGACAGAACTATAAGAACTCAGCCCACCATTTTTCTTTATCACATTTTGATAAAACCCATCAGACAGCAAGTAACCAATTTGCTTTATTCTCAGATTGAGCTCAGAGATTCAGGAGGCCTTTCAGACATGAGACAAGTTGAGAGCTTCCCCCCCCCCACACACACACCTTTCCCAGGAGGTCTGAAACTTAGCCTCAGTCTCTAAATTTATTCAATATAAATGAAAATTCAGCAGGTATTCATGAGAATACCCAAGGTAAATAACACGAAGCCTAGGTGTCATGAAAGAGAAGAAGGCAACAAGGGAATGCCAAGGTCAAGGATGAAGGCCTATTCTTCTTTGTGAGGGGGAAAAATAATAATAATAATTTCTTTGCTACAAATCCTTCACTGTCTGGAATGCTCGTAGGCTGCTGGCAGTAAGGTCAGGCTGTAGACATTTTTCCCATCTGGTCATTTAGCAATAGTCTGTGGAAGGATAGTGGAAATTGTCTAAATCTTCTCTTGAACAGGACAAGAAAGCCAACAGATTCAGTGATTGTGTAAGAAGCTAAAGGCTATGTCTTAGGAGACTCATTTGTTTTAGGTGTTTGCACGTGGCAGTGGATGCATTTGGGTGGATTTCTGGGCACATAGACACTTCCCCACCCCACCCCACTCCTACTCTCTTCTTAAGGCAATTATTATGCATAACTTCTAAGGGTACACACTTTCCAGATGACTATACAAAAGTCCTTTTTCAAAGATTCTTTCTGGTTCAACTGAATTCTAACTTTCCTTTCACTCGGGTTTTCATGGATCTCTCCTGGGTTACCAAATGCAGTCAGATTAGCCTCAGGCTGGCATCTGAGAACAGGCCGCACTGCCACCTCGGTCAATGAAGAAAAACATGAGGAGCCAACAATTTGCCTGTTTTTAGGTGTCAATACAATCCTGCCCTCCTCACCCCCTGGACTTTTCAAAACTTTAGGCAACAAGACTGTTTCAGCAGGGGTGGCCAACTGTATGGCCTTTCACAGGTAAGGGTCACCTTTTTCATCACCTAAGTAATAAAACTGGTCAGGTTTTATGTGGGGTCCTCAATAAGTCTTACTGAGTAATTCCAGCACATTAGCCATTCTAACTTGATGAAAGCAAAACCTGGTGAGCATTATGTTGAGATGCCAAAGTAAGGAGGCCAGATTCTGTGCAAGAAGTTCCTGAGGCCCCTTAGAGAGTGGCAAACAGTCCAAACCATAAGCAGGAGTGGCAAGGGAACACAGCTCTCCTCAGACACCTCCAGAGTCCAGGATCCTGCCACCTGTGGGCATTGATGAGGCCCACAGATCCCAATAGGAAAGAGACCTTGAGGCAGGAACTGTACTAGATTTCCTGTCTCCTGTGTGAGGAAACCCAGTGTGCATCGGGCTTCTCCCTGTCCAGTCCTCATCAGAATGAAAAGAAGGAAGAAA
>CM053501.1:64340993-64388034 GCA_028627145.1 Eidolon dupreanum | reverse complement strand
TTTGTTGGGCATTAAATGGTATCTCCTTGTCTTTGCACTCTGCTGATTACTAATAAGATGGAAGGGTTTATTACATGTTTTTTAGCAATTTAGATTTACTCTTGTTTGAATTGCCTTTCTCTCTCTTTGCTCATTTTTAAAATAGCTTCTCTTTCCTTTTACGTATTCCCTTTTCCTTTAATAGTTTCGACATTAAATTTTTGCCTGTTATATCCAGTGTAAATTTTCCCCACCACTCCTTACTGCCAGCCCCCATCTTTCTTGTTTTCTGTCATGAAGAAGTTTTTAATTTGGTAGTCAAATCTATAAATCTTTTCTTTTCTAGGATGCACTTTTTGCTACTTAAAAAAAACCTTCTCACTCTTGAGGTAGTGAAGAAATCCTATACTTTCTTCTACTTGTTTTATAATTTGGTTCTTATGTTTGTTCTTGTGCGTGGTACGTGGAAAGAATCCAGTTTTTTTTCCCTACTGGGAAATTGTTCCAACACCAGTATGTTAATCAGTTATCTTTTCCCCACTGATTTTTTTACTACCATTTCAAGGGTAAATGACCAAGTTCCATATCTGTACTGATCTGTTTCCCAGTCTTCTATGCTATTTTACTGATCTATTTTTCTAGTCTCCATTTTCTTTCCATTTAATTCTCTGGTTTAGAACTAATGTATGTCTGAGCCTAATGCACTTTATTTACTCATATAATTCCTATTGTTCTGATGCTGATGATGTTGGAACGTATTTTTCAAAAGACAATTTGACTTTCATGGGCCAATAGGGGTTGGGGAGTGAGGAGGAGCAATTTCTAAAAACACAGGAACTTTCTGGTTTTGCTGGTGAGGTTGCATCAAAAATGGCAAGATACTAATTGCACAGAGCCAGCATTGAGTTTGCAGTCATTGTATTTTCTTGTCATAGTCCCTCCCACAGGAAATTTTACAGGAGTGAAAAGAGATCATGTTTATTCATTTGAGGGAATTTGAAGATATTTCTGATCTGTAGCTTCTAATTTCTATAATTAAAAGGATATATCACTCAGATTAAATCTAAATAAAAAAGCAATCAATTATACACCCAAGGACATTTATCTTTGAAAATTTTTTTTCTCTCCTGCATTAGAGCTGACATGATTCTTCTCCTCTTCACCACATAAAACAATTATTTTTAAAAAGGAGAATAATCTAGGCTACCCATTCGCTCAAAGCAAGAAGCTGACCACAGAATGAAAGGAGAACCCCATCTCTTTCTTATAACCATATTGGAAGCTCTCTATAACATTGTTCCCCAGAAACAAGTCTGGGACCATGTTTTAGGTAAAGCTATGTTTTAACAAGATTCTTCTGCTTCACCCAGTAATAAGCCACCTTGGACAGTGTCCAAGACTAAAATGCCACGCAGTGTGTTATGCATAATAGTGGGTCATGTTTATGCAAGGCCCCAGTGCAATTGTTCATAAATTTTTATTTCTTTTCATTCTATTTCTTAACATGTGGACTTGATTGGTATGCCTACATCAATTGCTCTGTTTTTCTCACTTTGTTGTAGTTGTATGTTTTAATGAAAACTCTTTTTCCTAAATGACAGTCAGCCACATTTTGGATCTATAGAATCTATAGATTTTCCTCCTGAAATATAAAACAAGAGCTTGGACTCAATCGGCCAACTAATACATTTGCTGGATGAGGCTTTCCTCCAATGTCACTCATTCATTCAACAAGTGTTTACTGAGCACCTCTTAGGCGCCAGGCACTGTGCTTGTCTGTGAATACAGCACTGAACGAAACAGATGCACCTCTGCCTGTGTGGTGGGTGCAACCCAATGGGGGAGACGGCGATGAGCAAATATCTAATTACCCACTGCATTAAGTGGAGGTAGGAAAAAATAGGATACTATGATAAAGAATAGTGCAGTGGAGGTGGCTGCCACTTAGGCAAAGTAGCTGAGGAAGACCTGTTGGAACTGGGATATTTAAGTCAAGCCTTAAGAGATGAGGTGAACCACCATTGAAAAGGGAAAAGGGAGAAGGAAAAGTGTCGGCAGAAGAACAGCAAATGTGAAGGTCCCGCAGAACGCTTAGGCCATCTCCTCTCACCACTTCTACCCACCTGCCCCGCTGGCCATCCGCAGGGCAGCTCCAAGCCCTTTGCTCTAAGAACTCTTCCTCCCAGCCAGCATGCGTGGTGCTCTCTCTTCCTCGGTCACCTCCAGCACTTTATCTGTTTCCCATAACTTACTACTTAACCATATGCTGGGTAGTATTGTGCTCAGATGGTTCCTGTGGTTACAGTTGTCTCTCCAACAAGTTTTGTAAACCCATTGAGGACAGAGGGTGTTCGCCCCATTGTACCCCACACCACATCTGCCACAGCGCTGGAGCGGAACTGACGTGGGCTGCATTGAAATGAACCGAAGACATTAGGCCAGGCGGGGCAGGTGAACAGCCATGGCTAAGCTGCTTTTCTATCTGCATCTGCTCACATTAGACGAAATGCAAATAGATAGGCCCCATATCTCTCTGTTCTATTTAGCATTTATATGACACCTTTCAGCACAGAAAAATGAGTAAGTGGAACCAGAAGTGGCTGTTCCATGTGCTCATCCCCCAGACCGGCTGCAGCCAGGCATCTGGTCCCCACCTGCCCCCCACACACCCCTCCTCCCCGGAGGGGCAGGCTGCAAGCACCACCACCACTGCTTTCAGCAGAGTTCTTCCCAACGAGCCGCACACTGTTGAAAGAATGCATTGTCTGCGCTAAAGGGAGAACGCGGGTAGCACATTACAAATCTGAGCTGTTAAGTGATAAATGAGCAATGAAAAGCGTCCTGACATCATTAAGGTGTTCCTGAACACGCTCTCTGCTCAGCCTCATCCACACGCAACCGCGTGAAGACAGAATGGCTTGTAGGGTGACCAAAGCCTGGCTTAGGTGTCACTAAATTGTACCATTTCGACCCCATGGTTTTTTTCTAGATTCTGTCAGTTGGGAGACTGTTAGACTCATATCTCCGTAAACTTTCTTAGAGGGTAGGGCTCTCTTCGGCCATATAAAAATGAACTTGCCTTTTCACTGCCCAGAGTATTCCTGGAGTTTGAAGCAGCCCCTCAGCACTACCTCCTGCCCCAGGTTCTGGAAGCTTTTCCCCGACCCCCTAGGGCATGCACATCTGGACAGGTTTCACTGCAGAACCCATGCCACATCCTTAAGATCCCCCTGGCCCCACAAAGAGAGAACCCAGACAGACTGCCTGCTGGGCAACAGAGCAATTTATCTGACATTTATGAGATGAAATTTGTCAAGGCCAGAAAGGGCATCCCTTTCAAATCCTTTAAAGAACATTGTAACGCCTGGAATGCTGCCCACCCTACCCTCTCCACCTTGTGCTCTGATCTACAAATGCTGTAGAATTTTAAGTTTCTAGAGAACTCAGGTATTGGTCAGCAAAGGCAGTACGTGGGGTGGGGGAGAGGGGACTGGATTAATTCCCACACAGCTCCAGTCACTGGTAATTTGCTTATAAGGATCCTATGTCGTTGGGGAAGAAGGTACATAATTCCACAACAACATAGTATGACAACATGAGGAAAAACTTCTGGATCCATCTCTTGCTAGCTGTGTGTGACCGTGGGCACATCACTAAGCATCTTGGCTTCCCTACCTGTAAACCAGTGAGAAATAATGGCACCTGTGGAATGAAATGTGATGAGGATCAAACAATGGCAAAAATTACCTGCTCAACATGGTGTCTGGCACATAGGAGGGGTGGGATAAATAGTTACTGCTTACTATTTAATATGTCATACACTGAATTATGTGCTTTATTTATTTAGTTCTTTGATTTAATCCTTCAACAGCTCTCAAAGGTAAGGTCTGTATTTATAATCACTATGCTATTCTACTCAACGTGTTTCCCTATGAGAAATATTTTCATGTCAGTGGTTATTCCTGTCTGCAATTTTTCCTTGAAAAATTGCTCCAGGATGGGTACCTCCTAAGGGGAAGCTTTCTCCATTAGCTAGACAGGAGGGGAAATGTAAGGGCAAGCCTTGACCCACCATTACCAAGAAATCAACTGTGGAAGTGAGTCATCTTTCTCTCGCCACTGGGCTGGACTTGGTGATTAATGGGAGACGTTTAAGATTAATACTCTTTTTTGTTCAAGTTTTGAAAATTAAAGCTCTTGGAAACGTGAGCCCAAAGAATGAAGAAAAAAGAAGGAAGTAGAACAATGTTCCCTTTCTCCTGCCTGCTTTCAAAAACTCAATCTCCTTCTGCCAAAATTCAGAGACTTGCCTATCCCTTGTCTATGTCACGTTGCTTTCCTTTTTTCCCTCCTCACCTCCAAAAGGACATTAGTTCCAGCCAAATGGTTATCACAGATACTCAGCACAGGTTCCAAGTTACCAAATGAGACAGTGGAACAATTGATTGTACTGGCACAGGCCAGTGGTGGGCAATAAGGCAGTAGCATTGTTTCTGTGTTTTTGTTTTGTTTTCAGAGCATGAGTGTACAGGCCATGCTGGCCCGAGCCCTTGAGATTCTTGGGAAAGAAAAGACACCTCAGCTAGAGTCTTATCGAGGCCAAGCTTCCATCCTTGCCACTTTGGCAGAGCTGACACCACCCCACCCTGAGGTGGGCTCTAAGACCCAGCCATAAAGAGTTCCTTCTGGCCCCAAGTGTCACCACCAGAGTTAGGTCACCTAAGTGATCGTGAGTGACATTTACTGAGCACTTTCCAGGGTGGTAAAAGTGCTGCTCAGTCTTGCATTTAAATATCAAAACAGGCATTTAAAAAGGGACTTTTGTTTCTGGTTTATAAGGAGAAGGAAGCTAAAGCAGAGACATGGTGAGAACCCCACCTATAAATGCAGAGCTGGTGAGTGGCTGGGCCAGTCAGTATCTGAACTCAGTTCTTTTTCTTAGATCCTAAATGCATTGCTTGAGAATTAGGAGAGTGAAAAGGAAAGCACAGGAAGTGAGAAAAAGAAAGGAGATAAAAGAAGAAGGTGTGATGTAAGACCTAAAATTAAAATTACATACTGCCTTGACATCTTCTGAAAAACAGTGGGCCTCAGATGGCAAACCACAAGTTCTCCTCCCCACTCTGCTCCCACAGACAAGGTCCTCTAGCTAGACAATCCTCCTTATCAACAAGGAGCTCGGGTTTTAACCACTCCACAACTGCCACAGCCTTCACATAAGAGCAATGATGGAGAACACTATTCTTGGAGTTTTCCAAGCAAATAAGAATCAACAAACATGCTGTAAAACTGGAGGAGAATCTATTTGGTATAATGTTTGAATATTTATTCACCAACAAGAGCTCACATTTATTGAGTGTTTACTATGTGGCAGGCGCTGTTACAAGCATTTACATGCATTCGCTCATTTCATTCTCACCACAATGCTTTGAAGTAGATACGAGTATCACCCTAATTTTGCAGACAAGGAAATGGAAGTACAGACAGGTTCATCCACTCACTCAAGGTTCAGAAATTTTGTGCGGCTGGCCTGGGGAAAGAGCCCATGTGGAGGTCTATTTTCAAAGCACCCCCAGTGGGGTCTTGCGTGGTGCCGGGGTTGAAAACTACTTGAATGAGCCAGAGCAATGATCCTGTGATACTATAACCACATAAGCCTTGTACTGCAACCGTTCCCTACAAATGTTTTATGTCTCCAATTAGATTATAAACTCCCAAGAGTGATAAAGTTAAACAGGAACAAGGTCTTATAGTAACTTGGAATCCATTCCTTCGGTACCAGCAGCACCACAGGACATACCCAGAGTAGACACTCAATATACTTGAAGCCTTCAGACTCCGATTGTGCACAGTGACTACACACTACTCACGTTCAAGTCAAGCTTTACATCAATTCTTTTGTTTATTCTTTGAAATCAATATTATTATTATTATTCTCATTTTATAGATGAGGAAACACAGGCATAAAGAGGTTAGGGACATGCAACTATAAAATGGCAGAGCTTTAAGTCAAACAGAGTCTTGCTCCAGGGCATAGTCTAACACAATATGATATAATAGAAGTGGGGGGGTGAAAAGGGAGAAGCCATATATGACAAGAAGATGCAGAAAAATAAAGAATGCAAAGTTGTATTAGTTTGCTAAGACTGAGCAGGGCTTAAACAACAGAAATTTATTGTCTCACAGAACTGGATGCCAGAAATCCAAGATCAAGGTGTTAGCAGGGTTGGTTTCTTCTGAGGCTGTGAGGAAGAATCTGTTCCAGGATCCCTCACCCAGCTTCTGGTGGTTGGCTGTCAATCTATGTCATTCCTTGGCAGACAGAAGCATCATCCTGATCTTCTCTGCCTTTACCATCCATATAGAATCCTCCCTGTGTGCGGGTCTGTCTTCAAAGTTCCCCTTTTTATAAGGACATGCACGTTAGGACTTCAAGTTAAGGGCTGTATGGTGTGTAAGTTAATAAGCCAGAGCTCCACAGGAGTAAGAAAGAATTGATTCTCCAAGACTTGAGGCTTGGATCTCCCTCGAGAACAGCTCTCGTGTATACAGATGAGGGTGGATCAAACTCCAGCAGAGGCCAAGGCAGGAAAGGCCAGTCTCAGGCTTTCTCTGGCACAGAGAATGAGTGATCATGGACTGGTGATCATGGACTTTTCCTGGCAATGCCTCAGCCTCTGGATTGTGCAACCCTCTCCATCACTGAAAACCAAAGAGATTTCAAAGAAAAAAAAAAAACCTAAACAACAACAAAACCACATATACAAAAGAAGAGTAATCTTCTGTTGTCTGTGAAAAGCCTCAAAAAATGTCAACCAGTGCTGAGTCAGGAAATTCTCCCCTAATAGCTTTTGTTGGAAACCATTTAACATTTCAACTTTATCTCATCTTTTCTTTCAGACAGCTCCTCAGAGGTATTCAAATGCAACAATACCATCATTCAGGCCTTTTGGCTCCTAGAGGACTCCCTCTAAGCCAACACACACCCTCACAGGATCAGTGCAGCTTACACACCCTGGGGAGCTGATTTCCTCCAGCCCTTCTGAGCTGAGGGAGAGGAGAAAAACGCCTCTGATACACCAATGCCTTTTCACCATCTGACCACCAAAAAGACCATATCCTAGGTAGGGACTGCTAAGCAGACGCACTCCAAAAGCTGAAGTTTCATTCTGGCCGTGGCCAAGAAATACCAAAATGAACCTTTCAATGCCATCCAGAGACTTATAGTCACCCTCACATCATAAAACAAGGAGTCGGCTAAGGAAGGAACCACAACACTACGTCAGCTTTCTTCATACCTCAGTCTTCCACCTGGGGTAATACCACTCTGGTATTATCACCTCCCTGTGCCAACTGCTACCCTGTGGTTCTTAGCTCCCTGAGTACCTCCCTCCATGTTTCTTCACTGCCATGTCTTACCCACATGAGGCAGCCATCTTCTTCTGAACCAAACAGCAAACAGGGACAGAAGGGAAGTGGTGAAGTAGAGTAGGCAGGGAGCAAGTACCCAAAGGGAATGAAAGTAATGCCATTGGTGTGGCCTAAGCTGGTTATTGGTCTAATTCATATGTACCCTTCCTTAATGAAACACCATCTTTCTGGTCAGACAAAATAAGAGCATCTTTTAACACAGAGCAATAAACAGCAAGGAAAATAGAGGCACATTCCCCTCCCACCACACTCAGCCCCATGAGCACTGCCTACTCTCGAAAGGGGTGTATCAAGCATAGAGAATTGAGGACTTCTTGGACTTCACAAAATGGGTTCTATGAAAGCCATGACAGTAATGCCAAATGGCTCAAATTAGGATCACCCTGAGGGTGTGACCAGATCACCCAAAACCGAAAGACTGTCAGCTCCCTTCTGCAGGAGCAGATAAGCATGAGGATTCCATCTTGTAAGGATCATATAAGCTGAACACCTCAGAAATGATGCTCAAGCCTGACCCGATAGCATCACAGATGGGTGCAAACCAAAGACTCTGACCTTCTGAACCGTCATCATAGCCACTGGCTTGAGACCAACACACAGCCAGCTATCTGTGCTGCCAGTCAACAGAGCTCACTTTAGAGACACTAAGGACTTTCATCCCTTCACTCTGTCATGAAGACTCTGTACTTCCCCCTCTGTGTGTTGAGTGTTATCCTGAGTGGGCACCTGATTGGTTTAACTGAGAAGGTTCCACTCAATAAACTTGGCATTGTGAAAAGACACAAATGCATTCAAGAGTGTTACTTTGGTAGCTGCTTTTCTTGCTCACAACAAGGGGAATCACAAATTTCCAGGTTGTCATCCACTGCGTCTTAGTTGACAAAGTCCATTCTTCTCAATAACTTGGGTGGAATCAATGAGCCCATTGTTCTTAAGCTTGAGCCGAGAAATAATATATACAGAACAAAAGAAGAGCCAGCGCCAAAGGTACCTCTGGCCACACAATCATCATGCTAAAACAAATAATGCATCAATATACATTGATTAGGAAATGACATATTAATTAATTGTCCAAACATCGTGAGGTCATTACACCTGGATATGAACATTAGAGGAAGAAGTTGAGCCAGCAACCTTTGCCTTTTTCGGCCTGGGCATAAAACTTCACTGAAGACACAGTAGAAAGGGCCAGGCTCACCAGACACAAATTCGAGAGCACAGCACAGCAGCCACTGATGAGGCCATTAAAAAAAAAAAGGCTGGAGAGATTGAGTTATGGGCATCACCCATGCAAACTGAGCATTTTTACATTCATTGCCTGGTAGAGAAAGGGCAGGGAAACAAGCATTTCTTGGGCACCTGCTCACATGCATGTCACCAATAACTGTAATGCTTTTAACTCTGTGAGTAGGTACCATCGTTCTCATCATACAGATGACATGAAGAGAGGATCAGTGATTCATACTCAAGAATCAGTTATCAAAAAAAAAGTTATCAAGTCAACTTTCTTTGCAAACAGATCTTTAAGTCAGAAAAAAGGCCAAGGAACACCAATTTGTGTTACATTATTGTGAGTACATTAGCCTTGGCAGCATAACCATGTTGATAAAGTTGGAAAGCAAAAGGAAACCAGTTTATCCTTCTCTCGTCACAAGCTCTATGAGATCCCACTTCCCCACCCCTCCAGCATTCTGGCTTCACCCTATAACTAGCTCTCTGGGCTGCTTTCACCTATAAAAAGAAGTCTTGCTTTGGCACTTAAGAGCTTTTCAGGTATTAAAAAGTCTCATCCAAGTTGGAACTTCTCTCTCGTTCCATACTGAAGCTTTCATCTTCCTGTACCTGAAGACTGATTCCATCTGGGCGAGAAGTAGTAAGAGACATGGGAATGTTCTTCCCTTCTTCTTACCCCTTACTCCTCCTCCCCACTTCTGGGTCTTTCTGGTCAGAGTAGGGTTGAGGAGACTAGAAGGTACTCAGGGTTTTTGCTTGGTGGTATTCTTAGCATCCCTCTCTTGACTCTGGACATTCTGTGTCATAGGCATTCAAATACTGCTTATGAGGACTCATACAGAAGACCCCTATCTACACGATTTCATGATACGGTTGAAGAAAACTCTGGTAGATCTTTAGAAAACAACCACAGCTCTGTCCCTGCCCCTAGCTTCCCACTTTTCCCCTTACCCTCACAGAAAGTCCTCTTGCTGAGTGTCCCCTGAAGGCACCGAGGCATCTATTTGACACATCCGAAGCTCACACATATGTGCCACACCAAATGGTGGAGAAGCCGACTGCCCACAGCCATCCTATCTCCTTTCCCTGCTATGCTGCATTATTACAGCTAGCCTCCTGACTTTGGAGTGCAAGCTCCAGGCTTCATGTTTACTTATACCCCAGACTTTCAGAGGGAAGTACAAACTTCTCCTAGGGTGCTGGCTGAGCCTCTGCTCTTCTGTAGCTCTACCAGAGTCCAGCCTTCCTTCTTGTAGGCACCCCAATCTCCATGAGAGGCACGCCTACCCTTAACATTACAGGGTCCATGGCGAGAGTCCAAATGGAGGCCCACATGCCAAATATTTAAATATTTAAAAGTTATAAACCTAGCAAGAGTGCTGCTAAATAAAATATCTTCTAATCTCCTACCTTGACAACTATACATTCATGAAGGTCTGGAAGGTCAGTTTGAAATTAAAATTCTTAGAGTTCTTGGAGTTTGAATCTGAGAGAGACATTCTGCTCATCTCCAGACTCTGACTCTGGCCAACAGTCAGTTCTGCTTCTCTTCCTACCCCAGCTCCATCCTGCACCAAAAGAGCCTGGTGCACACGCGTGTGGCCACCCAGGCCGCAAATCTAGGATTGGCCCGCATCTCCCTAAAACCGCGGCCAACTAGCCATGCTCAGGTCCAGGTGTGAGCACAGCCTACCTTGGGCCAGAGGTCCTCAGCAGGCCCGGGAAAGCATTCTGAGACCTGAGCACCTGGAATATGTTGGGGAGGGGGCTTCAGGAGGACGTTTCCCCTAATGTCACAGATCACCTGCTCCACAGGGAGGAATATCCACTGGGGGATTTCTGAGAAGGTCTCCCTAAAATGCAGAGGTCAAGGCAGGGACATAACTTCAAGGTAGTTCTGACAAGCATGTTCTTGGCCTTTGCTCACTTGACTTGAGGGTGCGCCATGTGAAAGGCAGGGAAAATGCCACAGACTTGTCCTCAAAAGCCCTCAGCTCACCAATCGGTGACTTCACTTTCCATGAATCTGTACCTTCTGCTTAAACAGACTGCATGAGATGCTGCACATGAAAGGCAAAAGGCCAGTCTGGTCATCTGTTAATAAACCCCGGAGGGGACAGTTCCTCAGTTTTGGAGCTTTAGCCACAGTTCCAAGCCATCCGGATCCATCAGATTACAGAATGGACAGACACATAGTACTAATGTGACATGGATTTTCAGCTAAGTGGGAGTGTTTTACACGCCCACATTTTAACACTATGTGAGGGAGGGAGAGGGAGAGGGAGAGAGTATGGTTCACATATGGGCAGCTTTAAAACCAGGCTCTATTTTGTGACAGGAATAAATTTATGGAAGAGTGTCTGCAGTGTGGGAGGAGACACCAAGTCCCTGCTCAAGGAAACTCCACAAAGACTTTGGGGGAAAATTTGCTCTCGAGGCCCCCAGTCGGCGGTCACTGCCCTCGCATTACAGCACCAGTGCTAGGTTAGCAGCAGCTACTGTCCCCGCTCCAGAGTGCACCTACTTCCTCTTAGGAGAAGCAAGGTGTAAGGAAGCACTGCCACCCTGCTCAGTCCCCAGGTTCTGTGCCCTGTATGCACCACAGCTGGAACCACCTGGCCTACTGCCATCTGCAGACTCCTGCCTGCTCTGATCTTTGGACAAGAAGGAGTTAAGGACCTTAGTCTAATTCCTTGGCACACAGGAGGGTATAGAAAAAACAAAACAAACAAACAAACAAAAAACAGGACTAATCTGGAATTGGAACCCTGGATTTAAGTTCTGATCCAGTTACTTAGTTGTGAGATTTTTAGATGTCAGTGAATTTTCTGGGCTTCATCTGGAAACTGGAAGGATAAAGAATATCCATTTACCTACCTCAATGGGAAGCTAATGATCTACTAGTATCATTTGGAAACCATAAATCCTGAACTATAAGTAGTACAATATCAGGCTATGGGTAGGAGTATCATGGTCTTTGCTTATGGTTTAATATTAGGTCTCTTAGAACTATGCCTCTACCTATACTGGGAGACCAAATAATAACAGTGACAATAAAACTTTCTGCGTAGGGAGCAATCAATAATAATAATATAATAATAATAATAGCTAAACATTTGTTGAGCACTTCCTACGTGCTAGGCACCATGCTAAGTGCTCAGACTCATGCTCTCACCCACTCATTGCCATATCCCGTGAAGACCATTATCACACTGAGGGGATGCTCTTGCCTCCCAGCCTGAAGCACAGGTTGTAGGAGCCTGGATTTCTAAATGCTCATACACTCCATCTCTCATTGGGATACCCTGCACCCCCATGTGGGATCTTCTTGTTGTCAGCCAACTGCACTTTGAGTTTTTACTTACTCTCAAGATGCCATGCCATTCACGCTGGGTGGGGATTCTCAAGGGCAAGCACCAGGATCTGAGCCTGGGTCACCATCCCCATGCTGCCCAGGGGTCCCAGTGAGCTCAGCACCACCTGGTCCATGAAAACTGGATTCCCCATGGTTCCAATTATTGCTGCATAACAAATCACCCCTAAAAGTAGTGGCTGTAAGCCACAACAAGAATTTTGTTATCTTTCTTGTTTTGTCTAGATCAGGAACTTGGGAAGAGCTCAACTGGATGGTTCTGACTTGGGGTCTCTGTGTGGTTACAGTCAGATAGTGGCCGGAGCTGGAACAGTGGGGGAGCTGACACAGCTGGGGACGACGGGCCAGACATCGCTCTCTTCATGAAAAATCAGGGCCTTACCATGTGGCCTTCCCACTGGCCTAGTCTGGGCTTCCTTCTGGCACAGCACCCTTGGGGCTGCTGGTCTGCTCACGCGACAGCTCAGAGCTCCAGCAGCAGGGTTCCAGTGAGCACAGCAGAAGCCGCACTACCTCTTATGAACTAGACTTAGAAATCATATGGCATCACTCAGTCATGGTCTCAGGCCTGTAAAGATGCAGAGACCCCACATCTCTTTAAGAGGAGTGTTAAAATTAAGTTGCAAGAAAAGCATGTGGGGGTGGGAGATAATATTGCAGCTATTTTGGGAGAATACAGTCTGCCACATCTACTGAAGAGAGGGTCACCTGGTAAATAAGGCAGACTTAGGTCCCAGAGGCTGTAAGAGTATTTGGTTTGTAAGAGTATTTGGTTCCAGTGTCCCCATTCTGCTGCATGGGTGGGTTTAGTTTGTTCACTGTCCTCTTATGAGGGCCTTGGTTTCCCATTCACTTTTCAGTTTCTCACTAAAATTCTAGCCCTAGCATTGGAAAATGCAGGCCTCCTCCTCTGGTCCATGGCCGCCTCTCCCAGGATGATCCTGTTCTTGACATTTGCCTCCCTGACCAGAGTGGAGACACCGTCACCCTAACTCACGCGTGGCAAACACCACTGAGAGGGTCCACTGCCGCTCCCCATTGCCCCGTTAATGCCCTCCTGCAACACCCATTCCAGCTCAAACTGAATTCATGCTCCCTCATGCCTTGGAGTGGATGTTGGTGTCACTGGTCCCTCTCAGGAGGGCCAGGTCCTTTTGGCTGTAAACTTCCTGAGAGCTCCAGCCTCACACTGGTCTCAGCTCTCTCACCCATTCCAAGGCAGTGCAGAGCTATTTATTTTACCCTCTTGTGTCATCGCATTTATTACATCCAACGTGGGTCTCACCAAAGTGGTTGGGTCAACCTTTAGGATGCTCCAAGGCATGGCCCAAGATAGGACTCAGTTCTCCCATTTGCTAGCTGTGTGAACCATGGAAAAGTCACTTAACCCTCTGAATTCTTATGATATGAGGATAAAAGAGTTTGCTGTGCCTATTTCACTGGTTAATTCTCTGGCTCAAATAAAGTTTACTATATGTAATGAGTTGAAGACTATAGCATGTAATACGTAGTAATAATTATTATTACAAGTGTCTTAATACTGCTTTTATATTCTCTTCCCCTGCCTACAGGGTCTGTGGACCCTTAAGCCAAAAGATGCCCATCCCCTCCTGGCCAAAGCTCAAGAGGTCATCAGTTCATTTCCCTCCTTTGCAGCCCTACAGAGTGAAATCGGTGCAGTGAAAACCACGCTGCCCCCAAGCTCTCTGCCCACACTCCTACAGGTGTGTTGTGGGCAGTCTTAGCCTCTTTGGACCACCCTGCTAATGCCAACTGAGGCTTGGTGGGCCCTGTGACTGGTCCCACACACATGGCCACTACCAAGCTGTGCTACTTCTTAACACTGAGGCCTGTAATATGGCCTTCTACCCACTGGGCAGAGGGCCTGCCTACATCTACCTCTGTCCTACCTCCTGGGATGCAGGTGGGAACCACGCCCATGAAGACAGGCCAAGGATCCAGAATGACAGTGACTGTGAATATAGTTGAGTGAGCAAAACCCTGTTTACAAGGCCCTCCTTCCTCTCACAAGACTCTTATGCACCTCATTTGGGACACATTCCCAAGGACGTTGTATTTTCTGCCAGTATGAACAACACTTGGCAGGAAGGAAATCTTTCAAAGATTCCAATTTGATGTTTCTGGGCTCCAGGCTTTTTTCCTTATCCTCATCTTTCCTGCACAAGAAAGGAGATGCAAGCCCAGCTCTGAAGATCTGGCCTAGGGTGATGCAAAGAGGCTTATTCCTAACTGGAGATTGCCAATAGTGCTGGAGGGGGCTGAGAAAAAGGATAATAGAACTGCTTATCTTTCAAGAAAACCCAGAGGACAGAAAGAGTCAAAAGATTAGACAGGGCAGCTGTGCTGCCAGAGATGGGATGGCAGGAGGAGAACTCGCCTCCCGGGGGCCACTGTGAATCAAGGTTTTAAAACTTTTATAGACGTTTATCTTTACTCTTCATAGTAGCTTCAGGGAGAGGAAGAGTGAATGACAGTTTAATCTTTCTATCTTTGCCAATCCTTATTCCCTCCTCCTGAACCACCCCCTCTCCCACCCTCCCTGCTTAGAAAAGCCATCTGGTGTGGACTGGGGCTGAGCAGTGGTTCATGAGAAGCAGCTGGAGCAGCCGGACGCAGCCGAAGCTCACTTCACGAAAAGAATCTTGGGAGGAGTCTTTTAAACTGGAGCCATTTGGCTGACTATTGGGCAGTAGTGGGCGGGCTGAGTGGAAGAAGCAGGGGAAAGGAGAAAAACACAGAGATCCAAAACAAGTGAATAAGGCTGGATACTGGGAAGGGGCCAAAATACACAAGAAGAGAGAGCGAAGAGCTTGTCCTCAAAGGAACGAGAGAACAGAGGGAACAAAGAAGGAGGGAAGGGAGGAAAAGATGACAGAAGAAGAAAGTGCAAAAAATGAGAGAGGAGAGAAAACAAGAAAGAGGCTTGGGATGAGAAGAGTTAAAAAGAGATACGATGTTAAGAGAAGCAGGAAGAGAGGAAGGGAGAAAGCCCCAAATTATAAATAGGTCCTGTCCTAGAAATGTTTTTATAATATGCAAGTTTAAAACTCAACCCATCTCCATCCAAAACACTGAATTGCATATTGACCAAGTTCCTCATGTGACCTCCAAAACAGAGCTGAGAGTGAGCTCCTCCTTAAATTTTGCCCCTGGGAGTCTCTCTTGCTTCACACCCATGCCCTGGCCCTGCTACAAATCCCCAGGCTCTCAACCTTGTTTGCACATTAGAATTTCCAGGAAACTTGTTTAAAGAACCTCCACCTGCTTAGACCAATTTAATCTGGCTCTCTAGTGTAGGATATAAAAGTACCCCAAGGTACTTCTCATATGTAGTCAGTTTTAAATCACTGGTATAACTTACACTGTAATGTACACTTGACCATTGAACAATGTGGGGGGGATTAGGGGCACCAACTCTCACACAGTCATAAGTCTGTGTATAGCTTTTGACTCCCCCACAACTTAGTTGTCCCTATATATCCATGGGAAATTGGTTCCAGGACCCCCCACAGATATCAAAATCCACATTTGCTTAAGTCTCTTCTATAAAATGGCATAGCACAATGCACATGGTCAGCATTCCACATCACAGACTCTTAACCACGAATAGAAAAGAATACAGGTACATACTGAAAAAAAAAATCCACATATAAGTGAAACCACACAGCTCAAACCATATCGTTCAAGGGTCAACTGTGTAATCCTATTCATGACCTTCACAAATAATACTGTTTCTAAGGGAAAAGACATTTTGATTTTAACTCCAGGTACCAGGCACAAACCAGCCTCCATACCCATCCCACCCACCCATCCCATCTACCCATCTACATACTACAAGGCTTATTCAGTCAGTGAAGGTGGGGGTCCAAGAAGTTGGTGGGGCTTTCCCCCATCACGTGTGGGAAACGTTTCATAATTTGAGTGTTTACAAGCCAGGGGGATCTTATTTGAGTTTGGTTAAAGCTGAAAGGAAAGGGGAAAAAATGTGTCAACAATAAATAACAGAGGGATGGGAGCTCTATAAGAAATGGTAGAACCTTCGAGTTAATAAATAAAGAAGACACATGCTTGGAAACGAAGTGGAAATGTGGCTTAACAGTTCCGTACTAGGAACTCTGCCGAGCCAAGATGTCAGGGAAACTGGTTTTTAAAGCTGTGTTAACTTGTATCAGAGCTGCCAGACATAACGAGATCATTCCAATCAAACAAATACAGCCATTTCTCCCTGGGAGAAAGGAAGAGGAAGACAGGGCATGAGCACTAAATTTTGTGACCTATGGGGCCCTTGAAGGGATTTCACAGGAACCTCTGCAACCCACACACCCCATCCACATGCTGGCAATGGAAGGATTGGGTCCCTGTCCCATTTCCTACGGATCCTTGGATCCTCACAGATCTGTACATGGGAAGCAGGATGCTTCTTGTGAAAAACACCCAGGGAGACAGTTGGCAGCAGCACAAAGTTTCATGAGATTCTTAAAGCCAACAAGACAGAACAGAACACCAGAACAGGCCAGAGGGTACAGCCAAAAACCTGTTGTTTCTTCACCTCTTCCAGGATGGTACAATATAAAGTTAATCAAATAACTGAATTACACAAGCAACAGCCTAGTGAGGATTATGTAAATGGATCCAGTGTCTGGTGACAAAGTGGGCTCTCCTGAATTCCATTCCAAAGAGACTTCCCAATCAGCAAACAGGGGATGGGTGAGGGGGCCAGTGCAGGGCTGGTGCCCAGGCTGAGGAGCCGCTGTGCCCGCACAAAACAGAATCTCTGCCTGCCCTTGGTAGGTCTCTTCCACCCTGAGAGCGACTGTTTTGTGAGGGGCACAGGTGTGGGAGACTGATGCCGACACCTGTACATCGGGTTCCCTCTCACTCCCTTCGGAACTGAACAGCACACTGTTATGCCTAAATTATTTGAACTCCTTTGTGAGTCAGGCTCTGAAGTTACCTAAATCTGAGACCTTTGCAAGTTACCCTAGGGTTAATATAGGGGCTCAGGGGGAACATGGAAGGCAGAGCCCAGTCAGGTGACAATTGGGACATGCCCTTCAATTCGAGGTAGCTCCAGCGACCTCGAGCAATGCAGCAGACTCCCAGCATCTGGTTTTGTCCCTCACAGTTTGGGCTGCTGCTCCCATCATGATAACTCAACCACTCTCTCTGTTCAGCTTCTACAGGTTCTGCAGTGACCTCATGGCATCTGTCTACTCACAGCTTCTATTCTGCTGGCATCTGCTTACTTGTCCCCTCTCTATGCGCCCCTTGTCTTCTGTGCAACTCTAGAAGCTTGCATTCAAAGAGTGATTCTAAGACATAGGGGCTGATTAGGTCAGTAAATTACTACCCTGTATGAAGCTTTCTTATTGGGCAGATATCTCACTGCAGCCCCTAACTTCCTGCCTTTGACTCAGGCACCACTCTCTGGACTAAACTGCTAAAGCCAGGGTAGAAGGTACAAGGCATGACAACTTATGCTTGAGGAATTTCCTGTGGCTTTGTCAGAAGGAGCTATGGACAGGCAAAATAACTTGCCCAGGACAATCTCAACCTAACCTGCTATTCAGCTTTCTTTTCACAAATGCATGATGTAAATGCTCCTGGACAACACATTAAAGCTGGCATAAGTAAAGTGTACACAGGGAAGTAATGCATTACTATAAAGGAAAGCAGTCAATAACTAATACTAAATATCAATAACTCTGGATTTACATACTATACATAATTGAAAATCACTGTGGTCAGGTTGAATCAGGTACAAAGGGAAGAAAATAGGTTCTCAAGAATAATAGCTAACAATTAATGAGTGCTGGCTCTGGGTCAGGTTCTGTGCTCAGTGCTCAGCCAGCATTAACTACTATCCCCTGTGACATCCTGACATCACTATGTGGCAGTGTGGCACACCTGTTTGCTGGCAACCTCAAAGCACTCCCAACCCCTTCGCCTTTAACCACTTCCACAGCAGGTGAAAAAGACTGCAACTTCCCTCACAGGTGAGGAGGCCCGTGGTCTTCTTCTGGCCAATGAAATATGAGGGGAAATCATCTGGGAGCTTTTGGGAAAGTTTTTCCTTTTTGGAGAAAATGAAGCAATCCTAAAACATGGACCTTCCTGCTATACATACTTTTTTTTTTTGAATGTTGCTATCATCTCCCATTTCCACCCCCTGCTTTCTGCTATGAATGGAGACAATATCTGAAGAGACCACAGCTATCTTGGAAGATGAGACAACAAACATGAAGATGAAAATTAAAGATGGTGTAGCTGTCAGAAAGCCTGGCTGGGTCCCTAATAAGTCTGCTGAGCAACTAAATCTACAACAGCTGCATATCCAAACTGATACAAGAAGTATCATTACTATTCCCATCTTACAGATAAGGAAACTGAGGCCCAGAGTGAGTAAGCAACACTTTAAGATCTCAGCTACAAAAGGGCTTAGTCAGCATTCAAACAAAGCCTGCTGATCCCAGAGACCTAACCAGCATGACACATTGCTCTCCAGCAGAAGAAATCTTAGAATCGGAAAGTCCATACCTGGAAGGGCCCTTAAGGACTCTGCGGCCCAATTCCTTTTAATTAATAGGTAAGTGGTTAAATGCTGGGCCCAGATCCTGTTGGCTTCCCCCTCCTGAAGTTTTAGGGCTGAATCTTGACTTCTTACCCAGGGTTCTTAACATTACTTAATGCTTTACAGTACCCCATGTTTTCTCTCCTGAAAAAACAGGAGGTTATAAATCCTGCATGGTATCATGGTGGCTTCCATCTTGCCTTAGCTAAGGTTCGATCATCTTAACTCATTTCGGACCTCTGATACCACAGAAATCAAGACAGAAGTAAAGACAATAGCATTGTATGTCAGAAGGTTATCAGGTTGACCACAATACACTTCAAGGTCCTTAGACTAAAATAAGCCAAGATATTTTATATCAGAAAATGTTACTTGAGAAGGATCATTATTAGGGGCTTTTGCAATATTCACTCTGGCAGCCTGCGGCATAGTCCCTTAGGGAAAACAGTATTGCAGGGGAAACCAATGGCAGACTCCATCCCTGAGGCAATTTCTATTGTTAAGCTGCTCAAAAATAAACAAACAAATAAATAAATAAATAAATAAATAGTAAATAAAGTAGATAGATAGAAAATAAATAAATAAATAAATAAATAAATAAATAAATAAATAACAAAAATCTCCCATTTCCTAAGACTCTCAAGAAAACAAAGAGGTCTGTTTGCACATAAATTTGCCATCTTTCTGAAGGGTGTTGGGAATGATGGAGACTTTGGTTTTGAAAACCCAGCTCTAAAAATTTTATTCTGTACTCTGGCTTCTTTTCAAGCATCTCTTAACTTTACCAAAAATCTGCCATCATCCTATGATTGATGCATTTCTGGAGATTCAGCTGAACCTGTCTGTTCACATTAACCAGCTGTTCAGTGCCTGTGGTTTTTACTAATGGTCGTTACATTTGATCATTCCCTCCTTGCTCCTAAACTTTCTGGCAGTGCTCAAAAAAAAAAAAAAAAAAAAATGTAGACGGCAAATAGAACTGAGAGCCTTGCAAAATTGGCAAAGTTTAGGATAGGAAAATGACTTACATTTGAAATTATATGGGATCAAGGTAGGAAATCAGAAGAATCATATGTTCATTTATCCCATCAATATTTATTGAGCACTTAACTGTGTGGCGAGCCCTGTGCTTAGCCTCTAGATGCATTATCCCATTTAACAATGCCTCAAATGTATGTGTTAAGCACTAATAGTATATTCATTTTATTGATCAGAAAACTAAGGCTTAGCAAGATAGAATAACTTACAATCCAGAAAGGGTGGGAGCAGGTAGTACACACACATTAATTAGATGATCCAGATGTCAGAGTTTAGATAAAGAAGAGATTACATTCAGGCTGTGTAGAGAAGATTGCATTTTAATAGGGGTCTGGAAAATGCATAAGATTGGGAGGGGTAGAAAAAAGAAATAAAGGGAAATCCCAGAAGAAAAAAAAGGACTTAAGTAAAGGTGTAGAGGCAGGAAAATATAAAACACACTTGGAAATGGTCACTCGTCCAGTTTAGTAAGGGCAAAGGCACAGGTGTAAATGTGTCAGAACTGGTCAGGTAGATTAGTCACAGGTCATGGAGGACTTAGAATGTCAAGACAATGATACAGGCAAGAAACATGACAAAAAACCTGGCAATTGATAACTGGGGGAATGAAGTGTCAAGAACGATTCTGATGCTGACTTCATCAACACACATCTAGTCAAGTTCAGTGTCTGGGAGGAAATGCTGAGCAAAAAATAATAACGTGAAGAGCTTCTAATTTAAAATGTACCTGGCTGGCAATCCCTGCCTTAGCCTCTCCCAATTTCCCACTAAACATACCTATGACTACACATTTTAAAGAATGATACTAAAAAGTAGCACAAAAACAAAAACCGAACTGTCAAAATATGGAAAGAATTTCCATTGAATCTAAGATGGAAGATGGCTTCAGAAAAAGACTGGTGTTGCTCTCCTGAAGCAGAAAAGCACACATACTGAAAAGAAAGTAAGGTGGCCCGTGGTGCTTCCCCACTGTCTGTCCATTCTCAAAGGCCCAGGGTCAATGTCAAACAAAACAGTGGATAACTATCTCTCTATTGCATGAGTGTTTCTATGGCACCAGAGTAAAATGACAATGATCTGTTGTCCATCTTGTCCTCTCCCACTATTCTCATCCCACCCAAATTTTCTACCACATCTATGAACTGAAAACAATGAGCAGGAAGTTGAAGGGGGTCTATCATGATGCTTTGCATCTTAGTAGGTGTTGCCCTCACATTCAAGCCATCTATACTAGCAAGAAAAAAAGACTAAGAGATCCAACAACATTGCCTGCTAGAGTTGTAAATTTCCATGCACTCTGTTGGTTTGAATGTCAGAGAATCAAGCAGTGGGATGAGAGATTCCATTTCTGTACAGTAGAGCTACAAAATTTGTTTGCTGGCAAACCCTGAATCCAGAGGGAACCTGTCTAATCTAAGGATTAGTAAACAATAAACCAAATACAAGCTCTATGAAAAAGTTCCAAAGCTCAAAAGAAAGAGAACAATATCCTAAAGATCAAGAAGATGAACACACCTTTGAAAATGATTTACTACTGAACAAAAAGAGAAAATATTATGAAAGGTTTTTGGTATCTTCAATAGGCTCTAAGAATATATGGCCTCTCTGAAATGAGAACAGAGAGACAAAACGCTGGACTGAAAGAACATGATGAGATGAAAAGACAACATGATGAATTCAAAGACAATAAGCCCAGATGAGAAGGTTGCTGGGTGAGATAAGGAGGCTGAAATTACAATATGAGAAATAATCATCACTGAAGACAATAGACTAGATATTGGGAAATTGAATCAGTAATATAGTGAGTGAACTTGAAAAGCTCTCCCAGAATTCAGGGGAAAAAAGAGGGGGCCAAAAGACTTGTTAGTTGTATAAGTCATAAAAAAAAAAAAAAAAGATGATCTGTATAGAAGACAAGAAAGGAAATTCAACCTACATATAATAGGTGTTACCAAAGACAAGACCAAAATA
This sequence comes from Eidolon dupreanum, assembly GCA_028627145.1. Taxonomy (NCBI): domain Eukaryota; kingdom Metazoa; phylum Chordata; class Mammalia; order Chiroptera; family Pteropodidae; genus Eidolon; species Eidolon dupreanum. The sequence continues at coordinate 64,366,417 of CM053501.1, read as the reverse complement.
CAGAATAACGGGAAGCAAAGAGCACAGGTATAATTTGAAGGTCGTAGCTGTAAATTTCTCCTATAGAAACCTGCTTAATTTGTCTGGATCTCAGGGTTTTTGTCTCTCAAATGGGGTTTTAAAACAATTTACAGAGAGTTTTATGAATAGTAATGGAAATTGTATATATAATGTGCTTGGTTTCAATACTGGTACATAGTAAATGCTAAGTGACATCAGTTGCTTATTATTACTCTGTAAGTAGCTTATACAAATTGATAAGCAAATGAAATAAGAAAATAGCTAAATAACAGAAAGCTTGAAGAGTTAATTCATGAAATAAGAACTATGAACAGTATGTAAAAATATGAAAATATTCACCTTATTAGGAATCAAAGAAACTCAAATTAGAACAATCAGCTATAAATTTTCTAATAACAAATTAGCATCATTTTTTCCTTCTTTTATGCTCTGCTTCGAGAAAAATGTACTGAAAGAAGGTTTCTCTACCTTGCTGGTAGAATGCTAAACCGGTTCAACCTTATAGTTGATATGTATAGATCAAGAGAACGAAAAGGGTTTATATTCTTGCTATGGAGTGAATATTCATATTCTCCTCCACCCCAAATTCATATGTTTAAAGTGTAACCCTATTTGGAGATGACAAGGAAGGAGCCCTAATCCGATAGGGCTAGTGCCCTAATAAAAAGAGGACAAGATAGCAGAACTCTCTCTGCCCTGTGAGGACACAGCCAGAAGGCAGCCATCTACAAGCCAGGAAGGGAGCTCTCACCAGGAACTGAATCAGCCAACACCTTTCTCTGAGACTTTCAGCTTCCAAAACTGTCAGAAAACAAATTTTTCTTGGTTAAGCCACCCAATCTATGGTATTTTGTTACAGCAGCCCAAACAGACAAATACAATTCTTTAAGCAGAATTTCCACTTATTTGAGTCTTATCTTAAGGAAATAATCAGTAAGATTGACAAGAATTGATGGATGTTTTCTATAGCATTAATGAAGTAGTTAAAAACAATCTAAATGTCTAACAATAACCTTTAGGAAAATGCAAAATGCATATAATTATTTTGCAAGCATTAAAACCAGATTATAAAGCTTATTTAATGTTAGAGAATAATTATTATACATTAACATAAAAGCAATAGAGAAAATATCAATTAATATAATCCTCATTTTGTTAAATTATGTTTTACCAAGTATTTTAGCACAGAAAAAAAAGAAAGGATACACAGTAGCCTCCCTTATCCACAGGGGATACATTCCAAGACCCCCAGTGGATGCCTGAAATCACAGATAGTACTGAACTCTATATATACTGTGTTTCTTCCTATGTATACATTACATACATTTTCACTTAAAAGAAGCACTCAACAGTTTCTTTTTGGCATGTCTGAATTGCCAGGATCGCTACTCTTGCACTTTGGGGAAATTATTAAGTAAATTCAGAGTTACTTGAACAAAAGCATGGTAATACCTCAACAGCTGATCTGATAACCGAGATGGTTACTAAATGACTAATGGGTAGGTAACATCTACAGTGTGGGTACACTGGACAAAGGGATGATTCATGTCAGTAGCAGGATGGAGTGGGACAGGGAGAGATTTCATCGCATCACTCAGAAAATTGCACAACTTAAAACTTATGAATTGTTTATTACTAAAATTTCCTATTCAATATTTTTGGACCGTAGTTGACCACAGGCAACTAAAATTGTGGAAAGCAAAATCACAGGGGTCTACTCTGTACCCAGAAAATATTAACAGGAATATTATATCTGACGGTGTGATTACAAGTAGGAATTTTTCTTTATTTATTGAGATGTTCTAAATCTCTAACAATCACCCTGTATTATTTATACAATCATTAAAAAAAAGTTATTTCAAAAACATATGAATGTGACCTCTGCCGTTAGCTTAGATCAGTCTATAAAGAGAGCTTTGTTTCTTCATGTTATGCTTATTTCCCTTCTGTAAAGTTCTAGAGATAGCATCGGTCATTCACCTGCATTTATAAGATAATAAAAGTTATGAAGAAATTGACACTACAGGATGCTGACATTGTTGTTTTGTTAGTAACTCTTAAATTACCTTCTATCCACAATTTCCAAACAATTTTGCATGGTTTCTACTTAGAAGTTCTGTGATAGGGCCTAGCAAAATTCTCAGTTTTGTTTTTAAGAACTATCAGTCCAAAATCACATAATGCTCCTTGAAATTTCAAATATTGGAAAAAGTAACCTAAGTAAACATGAGTATGTTCTTTAAAAATATAATACAAATATACCAACACAGAAAATATTTCTGTATTGTTGCAGGGGAAGGAACTAGAATCAAAGGTGGAGTCTAGGGGAAGGTCGATTTTGACAGAGAACATGAATTCCTTAGCAAGTAGAGGTTCATTGTAAAGTAATAAGCCACCCTGACCCTCCACCCCCCATTATTAATAAAGTGAAGAGCAAACAGAAGACCATTTGTTTGGGAGGAGGAAATAGCTGAAAAGTAATTTCTGCATTAAATGTGAACCAAACTGAAAGATAGACGGGATAACCTTTAAGGCAAAGTAACCATATAACTTAGGTCCAAACTGAGAACTTTTGAGAGCAAAGAGGCAATATTAATAATTATGCTGAGACAAAGGGCATCTTAGTTAAACTAGAATTTGTGGTCATCTTTCTCTGTGTCTCTTCTAATTCTTAGGCATTAATTGAAATTCTACATTTATAAACCTGAAGTCTCTCATCCATATTTCAAAGGCTAAACTTTTCCAATGCCTATGTTCTGTTGGCTTAATAGATTATTCTAATGGTCAGACATTCTGATGTGTAACAATCTTTCTGTGAATGGGTAAGGTGGCGATAGGGTAGACATGCTGAATTTCCCCCAATTATTGGCCATTGAAGAAAAGAAAGAAGTAAGCAGAGTTCATTGGAAGCCTACAAGGCATATGGTACTGGCAACCCCAGAATTATTTTGAGATGAGTTAGCATATCTAGATGATTACTACTTGGATATTTCAGTGTTTCCTAAGCATAGCTGGAATATGTGGCTCTCGTTTGTTTTCCTGCTGGAAATGTTACAAAAATAGGAAGGTTTCTGTTTTTGTGCATCTTGCTGTATCCTGCCTCTGCCTGGTAGGAGCTCTGGTCCGACAGCCCTGTACATCACTGGGCTCAATAAAGGTAATCGAGAATGAGCTCCAGCAACTCCCACAGAATCTCCCCAGCAACGAACAAGCCCCACCCTCAAGCTGACTTCACTTCCATGTGGTTTTATTGTCTATCATATCTTCAGGGTCATCGCTGGAGAGGATGATAGAGAAGAGGTAAAAGTAGGCTTTTGTAGATACCCATCGATGTGATGTGATTTTAAGGGTTTCTGCCTCTTCTAAATATCTCCCCACTGACCTATGAAAAATACCATGGAGCTAAGATGCCATATTCCTATAATTCTCCTATGGGAATACATTTAAGTGTTTTTTTCTAAAAGTAAGACAGTAATCTATTAGTTATCAATAGTGTTTCTATTCCTGCAATCAGAGTATAAACTCTCCCAAGGCAGAAATTCTTTTTATTTTTTTTGTGTGTGTCTTCAGGGCATGGCAAAGAGTAGGAACTCAACATATGTCAGGATGAAATAGTGGTGCTATGGTAGTAATGATAGCAATAATAATAATGGCTATTTTTTAAAAGGGAAATTATCGTTTATCATAAACAGCAAGGGAAGGGCTGCAAAGAGAAGGAGTCAGGTGAATTTTGAAAGGGAAACAAGTCTAGTAATGGCCCAGAGACACTATCAAAGGCAGACCAAGCTGAGGCTGCACAGCAAATAGTGAGCAGGTAGGCGGTACTGAGCCTGGAAGAGGAGGGGGGAAAGATGTAGAGCAGTGGAGAAGAAACCTCTGAAATGGAGACTGAACAGAGCTAAAGAGAAGTTCTGCCTGATTAGAAATTTTGCCTGAAGCAGAGAACCAGATCACGTTCCTAAAAGCCAAGAGGGAGAGCTCTTTCCAGAGAGGCTTGTATGTCAATTAACTTGGGATTGACTTAAATCGCAAAGAAAGCATATACATATCCTTGGACATTCTTATTAAAATTTTGTCAGTTGGGAAGCAGAGAAAAATAAAATGTGCAAGTTGTCTAAAAATTCATGATGATGTCATCCACTCTTTGCACCTTCACGAAGCCTAGCACACCCTTTGGGTGGCTGTGTCATCAATCCAGCATCAAGCTCCTCACCATAATGAAAAACAGGGAAAACTACCCTGTTTTAATGGGTGAGCAAAACCGAGATGTTCCACAGTCTTCCTTGAGCAGTTAAACCAGCTCATCCCTGAAGCTTTCAGCATGTCAGCTGATAAGACAGCAACACCAAAAGTTCTTGGTATGTAGCCTGTCAGTTGAGGAGCAGTGTCCATCCCTGAACATCTCCCTGGAAGCTGAGCTGAGGAGAAGACAGCAGTAACTGAGCAGCTTTTGTATAGAGCACTAAGGCAGGTGCATGCTGCAAAGCCAGAGTGCACTTCTCAGGTGCCTGGAAGCACAGCTTCCAGCAACTCAAAGCAGCAGGATACCTCTGGAACCTGAGTGCCACCAGCAGATTACTGAGGATCCAGAAATAGGTTGTGTGCAGGCTTCTTTTTAGCAAAGTCTGTGAATTGCCCAGAAAATTCAACAATCAAGGTAGGAATAACCTGTCATGATAAATGCCATTGCAAACATGCTATTCTGACAAACTGAAGAACTGACATGTAAGTATCTGCTTAGGAAAGCTCAGTGCACCTCCTACTTCAGCTGCAGATGGAACCATCTTCACAAAAGACACCGATAGGTAATGACCATCATTAAATACTTCTGTCTTCTCAGGCAGAGAGAGGCCTGCACTAGAAGTCAGGAGACTTTGGCTCTAGTTCCCACTTTGCCACCAACCCGCCTTATGACCCTGGACAAGTTACGTTTTCTCTTAATTTTTGTGCCCACAACAAGAAAATAAACATACCTTCTCTTTCAGCTCCAAAGAAGTCTTGCTCACAAGAGTACGACTGTCTACGAAAATTATGTGGAAACTAGAAAGTGGAATTCAAATGTAAGATATTGTTATAAATTAATTGAAGATAATTTTGTAGGATAAAAACTAAACTAAATAATGTTGTCTAATGCCCAAAGAAGTAAAACAGGAAATTGTTGCTAATGTTTCCAAAGAAAACACCTTCAAGTCCTTTGTCTTCTAAGCCAGGGGACCCCACTCCCCAAGGCTGTGGAACCAGGCCACACAGCAGGAGGTAAGCAGCAGGAGAGCAAGCGAAGCTTCATCTGTATTTGCAGCTGCTCCCCAGCACTAGCATCACCACCTCAGCTCCACCCCAGATCATCAAGCATTAGATACTCATTGGAGCACTGGTCCCTGGTTCTGAAAAGGTTGAGGATGGCTGTCCTAAACAATGCCTATAACCATGAAAAGAGCCTGCTAAGTTGTCTTGAAAAAAACCCTATCAACTACCTGAAACTCAGGCATTATGGCCAGAAGTAATGAGTCCTTTCACTCTGAGATTTCCATCCCTACCTTCCTTCCCCAATGCTATAAACAGAAGTGGGTGAGTGTAACTGCTGGCAAATGAACAGTTAGGAGAAGTGCCAAATCTTGATAGGCAGCCACCACCCTCTCAACTTTGTCCCCAAGCCCAGAATCATAGAATCATAGAGGTTTCTCTAACTTGCATAGTAAAGCCATATCAAGACATCAAACAGTTTTTTAAATACAGTATTGTTTTCTTGTAATCTTCAACATTTTTACTCATTTCTATTCCCCTTCCATAACTGAACAGTGAAGAAAAAACTTATAAACATTCATGCCTCCATGGCTCTAAAAAAAATCAACGGTTCTGTGAAGGCATGAAAGTAGTACGTGTTTAAGCTCAACCAGGGAGCAGTGATAAGAAAACTGTAGGCCTCAAAGAACCCAAGAATACCTGGGCTCTGCCTATACAAAGACCTGCTGTTCCAAGCTGTCTGTTTGTTGGCATAATTTGCATTGAGTCCCTGGCACAAACATTTTAGCTCTAAAAGTTTCCCTTGGTTATCTCCTTAGGCTTTATAAGCTCAAGAATCATATCATATAAGACTGAACTCTGCAAATTTGGAACTAACTACCATTTTTCAAAAGCTTTCAGAAAAATAAAATGGATTATTCAGGAAATTTTTGTAAATGGAAAATATTGCATAAACAGAGTCTGAGTCAATCTTGGACATTTTAAACCAGAAAGCAGATGGAATAAGAGCAATATAAATTAGCGTAATTATATTTTGCCAACTGCAAAGTGACTCTAACTCCAAACAGAACTTCTCCCCAACTTGTTGATTGCATGTATATTTGTTTTTAATTACCACCGGGTAGAATTTGGTGAGATGTTTAGAGTCAAAATCATAGAATCGAAAGGTCTAGAGAACACCAAATTTGGCCACCCATAGAATATCAACCTGAGGGAAAAAGCACATAAAATACATGCAAGGTATTTACATTGGAAAACAATATTCATGTATACGTCATATAAGCCAATTAACAAAACTATGCATGTGGCAGTTTGTAAGAAAAGTTCTATACAAAGAAAGTATATTAAATTCTGAACAGAAAGGCAAAACCTCATAAGCAGATCTCGGCTTTGGTCCTCTCAATATGACCTCTGTCCTATCTCTCAGATATCTTGGCAACTTCTTAACGGAAGTCTTGGCCTCTGGTTGTCAAAGTTAGAGCAAGTCTTAATCTTGATTCAGTCCACTCTAGGCCATCCATTAAGGCCTAGGAAGATATGCACAAATTACCCTGACTGGAGTAAAACAACTAAGCCACACTAGAGAAAACTAACCAGATAATTTATGGAAGAGGAGGGATGAGTTGACACAGATTTTTCAGTGCTATCTGTGGTAAAGAGAAAGCGAATCTGATTACTTCTTGATGAATCTGCCCTTTCTCCGTATTCCTGCCAAGATGCTCAGTCTTTGAGCCATTTTCTTGGGCTGGATGTGAGCACAGATAGGATTTGACCAGTAGCCTACTGTCAACCAAGGCAGCCTAGGTGCTACAGTAAATTCACAGATGTCTCCCCAGCCTACTGACCAGTTTGGACAAGGAATCTTACTCCATGTCCTAAGTCCTGACTGGCTTAGGTTGTCCAGGCCCGGGATTTTGACAATGGGCCCCTTTGAGTATGGATGATGAGAATGGAATGAAGATTCCCCCAACATTTGCAGTCTCTCTTCCCAACCACATCACAAAGCGGAGCACAAAACTGCATATTCATGATAAAATGGAGAGGCACTACAAGGAGTTTGCTGTATTCTTACTTTTCTTTGACATGCTAGACCACTATACTCTTTTCTCTCTGCCACAAAGACATCCTCGTACCCCCTGCCCAGTTTCAGATCTCATGCCAGAGGCTACTATCAGGCAGAAAGGCTCAGGAAGGAATCAGCATCTGGAAATATGTTAATTTTGCATGAAAGTAGAAGATGATAGCAAAAAATAGAGAAACTGCAAATTAGAGACATCTGTTCATTACAGAATTTTAACATGCAGCAACAGCATGAAGCAGTCTGAGTGAGAAGGAAGGTACAAAGATCTCAGGAGTGACCTGGGAAGGTGCTCTCACTCTAGACTCAAAAAGTGCAGGCACCATCAGAAGGAATGAAGAGAAAACCAGGGAAATGAAACTGGCTAAACTAACTTGAATATCGAAGGGCCTTCGTCCTAATACCACAGGGGAGGTGAGAGGGATCAAAATCCCCAGTGCTCGTACAGCAAAACTTCAGCCCTCATTCATCCCTGGAGATTTTAGAGAAAGGATATGAGAACTAATCTTTTGGATTCCCAAGAACGAAGAATGGAAAGATAGCACTTCCAGCACAATATCCTTGTGCAAGCACTCAGTTCCAGGAGAAGCAAATGCAAAGATGTGAACCCATTTCCACTAATAAACCAAAATAATGTGCCAGGACTATCTCTATATCTCATTAACGACTCATACTCAACACAGTGGCCAGAGTTTGCCATGGGCCTCTGCTCTTCACAGCTCAACAAGCCTTTCTGCAGCTGCTTCTCAAATCAGTGGGTGCAGTCTACCACAAGAACTTCCGGGAAGCTGGGCAGCTTTGGAAACTTTAGGTGGCTTATCTTTCCAAGATTACTGCCACTATGACAAACCTATACACTGAGTTAAAGGAGAGGTGAGGGTAACTACTATCCTAGAAATAAGTGGTAGCATAACATGGGGACCAAACCTAGTGCTGAAGATTTGTAAACTGCACATCCTACAAGTTTCTGGGGGAGAAAAGTGGGCATAGAGAGCAAACATAACAACTTTCACTTACCTCAGAGGACAGTTGAGAGAAACGGCTAATAAAAATTATTACAAATCACTACACACACATAAAGTGCTTTATAATAAACACTAATACTTTAATCCCACATTGCTTGTTTTGTAGGCTTGCAGCTTAAGTAAAAGTTGAGCTGAAAGAGTAAGAGAAGCAAACTTCGTATTCTATCATTTTCTAGTTTTAAGCAAAGGGGAAAAAAAGAAAACTCAAGAAGTCCATTTTTAAATTGCTGCTTATGTAACAGGAGCCTGTGAACGGCACCAGAATTTAATTGAAGGAAAAGTAACTGTAGGGGAATTGCTTGGAGAGATGCCAGAAGGGTTTTAACAGCTGGAAGTTGAAAAGTGATTAATTTTGACAGCAATAAAAGCCTCATGTTCATACATAATTATGCTTAGATTTGTGGGCTGCTGGAATTTTTTTTCTATGCACTATTAACCTCTTGCTGTCCAAACTGGAATTTAGACACTTCAAATGAGTCCTTATTTTTAAGTTGAATAGTAGTTTGCTTTCGATGGCTTTGACTCATCTCAGAATAAGGAACACTTTAAGAAAGTGTAGAATAACTGGGGTAGGTTCAAAAATTTTTCTGAGTATTCTTAGTACTTAATGAAAATAAAGTCATCTCATTTTACTCTCTGTGTGAACCAAAAAAAAAAAAAAAAAAAAAGGTTCAGAAAAAAGACATTCAGAGCAAAGAAAAACTGATACTGAATCTATTGTCAACTATACAATTCTGCTAAATTCCTAGCAATAGGAAATAAGAGACAAACCTGTAAGTGAAGATCACATTCAAAATACTGCATTCAAAAATACTGCATTGATTAAGAAAGTAATGAATTAAACTGAGTTCTAGAATTGGCTGTATTGCTAAGTAGCTATAAAAGCTTAGACAAGTCACTTAATTTCTCCATGACTTCTCTGTTTTCCATGTAGGAAGAGAGGGATGGAGTAGATCATTTAGAGGCTCTAAAATCTAAAATATAATTATATTAAACCACCTGCTCTAGGATTAGTCACATTCTGAAATTTTTTTCTCTTAGTCACCTTTACTATCCTTGTGCTAACCAGTTTGACCAGATAAAGTGAAACTTTGGTGATATGAAATATATTCAAATTAATTGAAAACAGCTAATATTTAATAATAGTAATTATAGCAATTATAGTAGTTTCCTAGGCATGGTTCTAAGAACCTTATAAATTATTATATGTTAATCCTCACAATCACTCTATAAGGTAGGTCTTATAATTTTATTTACTACTATTATCCCATTTTACAGAAACTGAGACAATAAAGAGGTTATATGATTTCCCAAAGTTAATAGTAACCTAGTGGGAAAGCAAAGATTTGGAAGCACTAATGTCCTATTGTTCCCAAGCAAATACATATGATTGTGGACACAGTTAATTCATGGCATTAATGGTAGAATGGAAAGAACAATAAACCCAACCCAAAAGAAATGAATTTAGTCTTAGCTCTTTCATTTCTCAATTAGCTTCCATTTCTCAATTCCATTTCTCAATCCACCAATTTCTTCATTCCAATTTCCTTAATTGTAAAGTGCAGAAATCGTCTAAATCTGAAGTTCTCAAGATGTTCCCACCAAGACCAGTAGCACCAACCTGGGAACTTGTAAACAATGTAAATTCTTGGGCCCCACCCCAGATCCATGGAATCAGAAACTCTGGGCATTCATCTGTGTTCTGCCAAGCCCTCCAAGTGATGCCAGTAGATGCTAAAGTTTGAGTACAACTGGCCAAAGTGATCACTAAATTACCTTCTGATTTTCACATACTCTGCTTCTATCTATAAATGTCTGGGTTCAGGTCACTGGATTTCAAACAGAGGTGGTTTTACCATATTTAAATTCTTCTTCCCTGACTCATCAGACACTTGGGCCTCTGTGCCAGAGGACAGGATAGCTAATGTTGGCTGACTGGAATGATTGTTTCCTTAGTCATCATCAGAGCATTATGTAATTAGAAGGCAGAGGGAGTTGTGAATCTAAATACAACAATATTAATTGTGAATGTTTTGTTACCTTGAACAAAAGTATAAGACTGAAGTCCAGAGTCAGAGCCTCAGCATAATCTGAGTTCTTAATCCAGCACCATGCACCTCAAGGGGGATTAATGAATCCTTGTTGCTACCTGGGGCAAATGACATCCAAGCTGTGATTAGAAGCCTGGAGGAGCTGGCCTGTGGTTGCTTCCATATTTTCAGCTGTGCCAAAATCCAGACCTAACTTTCTCCTCTTAGTCAAGTGGGAGGCAACTCCAAAGAGAATGTTGGATTCACCTCTAAATTTAACACTCCATTGCCATAGGGTTACTTGGCAGATAAACACAACTCACTTGGCATCAGAAGCCTGAATGCCTTGTAAGAGACAATTCCAAGTATACTCATGAGCACCAAATTTAAATGGATCTTTGTCTTTCCTCTTCAAGTAACCACCTGCTCATCAGAAATGGCAGAGGAAGACCTCTGAGTTTTTTGGTCAGTCATGATATGGATGTCTAATACATCATGTTTAATAAACCCACCCATGAAAGTAGAATATTGGGTGACCTCAGACTCTGATATACAAGACTGTAAATAGCAAGAGAGCAAAGCCTAGTATCTCTACTTCCTTTGTATTTTTGATGAAACCTCATTAACATAAATTGTTTCTTGATTATCTTTTTAAAAAAAGATACAACTATAAGGAACATACTGGCAGAAATGCCAACTCTTTCAGAATTAGAAAAATTTCTGAAAAAAAAAAATTAGAAACTCAGGAAAGAATAATGTATTGAGAGAAAAGGTGGCCACATAAAGAAACATGAGCTTGTTTGGAACTATAGTTATGAAGCAGGCAGGCTCCACTCTTTTGAGCAGACTAAGCCTAAGACTTACATATGGAATAACTCTGCTCCTTTGTTTTATGAGAATGGAAAATCCTAAACATTTCTAGACAATCCCAGAGACTAACAATTTTACATTTGGCCATAATAAATATGAGAAGGATTGAAAAATTTTTACAAGCCATTTCCTAGTCCAAGTTTACTTAAAATGATGTGTTAGCAGAGATTTTGCATACTTCTATTAAAAGCAATCTAGGTATAATTTTCCAACTCTGGACACCTGTGTATTGCTATGACCCCATAAAGAAGTTAGGCTGACATTTTGATATTTCTTCTAGACTACAGTGAACAATCTATGAAGTAGGTACTATTATCTCCATCTTACAGATGGAGAAACTGAGGCACAGACAGGTTAATCCAGCCAATGTCACAAAACTAGTACATGGAAGAGCTTAGACACAAATCCAGGCAACCTGGCTCTAGAGCTCATGCTCCTGAATAATGAAGTCACTTATTTTATTTGTTCCACATACCACTTAGGAATACTTTCGGTGGTGTAACCAAAAACGCAACTTAGAGTAGCCTTAAAAAAATAGAAATTCATTTTTCTCACTTAGCACTAAGTATGGAAATAAGCAATCGCTGGAAGGATTTGGTTGCTCACAATGTCCTCAGGGACCAAGGTGCTTTTTATTTTGCTGATCCATCATCTTAGCATCCTCATGCTTATCATCCCATGGTCACTGTTCTTGTAGGCATCACTTCCCCATTACAGTGAAGTAAAAGGGGTAAAAGAAAAACCCCTTCTTGAAAGACTTTGTTTTTTCATTTGGGAAACTAAGCTTACTTCAGTAGACTTCCCCTTATATCTCACTAGCCAAAACAAGTCCACATGCCCTCCATCAACCAACTAAATGTCAAGCAAAATAAATTATTGTGATTGATTTTGACTAATCATGGTTTATATTTTGGGACTAAGATAGGGGCTAAATCAATGGGTCTTACCTAGCTTCTGAATAAACTGGACTTCTTTTAGTGGGGAAGATGAATGGACAGGAGGGAGGATGAGTATAGGGTGACAATAAGCAGTGCCCACCATACTCTTCTACTTTGGAGTTTCAGTTACTCCTCCTTGTTCAATACCTAATATATGAACTATAGGAAGGCACTGTGCTAGGAAATAGAAATAAAGATAAAAGATAATCTCTATATAATTAGCAGTAACTTAAAGTTTTCATTTGAGAGGATCAATTTCATATTCAATTTTAAATAAAGAGGAGAAAGAATTTACATCATATATGGCTGAGTTGGCAAGTGGCTGTCAAGAGAATCCAGGAGACCTTACACTGGCTATGAGTACACAGGAAGTAAGAAAGTACATGCCCCAAGGTGCCATCCTTAAACTATAAAATGACAGATATAATGAGGCTGATGTTGGTGCTTAAAAATAGAATAGAGTGTATGTTCAGTATTTTTGAGGCATTAGACACACAGAGTTGTTTTATACCCATGCGTAATTATAGTATAACCTGAATGTCTCCAAGTATCATCTGCCACTGGGTATAGATAGAATTAGGCAAGAGTAATGACTCAAACATCATGGCCAACTGCCCCTACCAACCTCCTGAAACCACCCCTGCCCTGTGTTCTCACGTGTGCATACCTATAAATCTAACCCCTTTGGGCTGCCCCCTGCTCAGACAGCCAACCCAGGACTTCCACAGTGCTACGTATTAGCCGGGAGCAGAACAGTGGAAGCTGCTCTTTTCTCTCCTCCCCTTTCTTGCTTCCACTATTAGAAAGGGGTCTGGAAGCAGTACTGCTCATAGTAACTTCTTTCTGGACCCAGATGTGTATCCATGGGGCTGGGCTGTGTACAGATTCGAGTGATCGTGACTGTGATAAACTCACTATCTCTTCTCTTCCTCAAATATTACAGCTTGTTATTGCATCAGATTATCTGGTCTGGCTCTTTCTTCCCTTAGGACAACTGACTAATCATCTCTGTTCTAGGAACTTACTCTTAGGAAATAACCAGACCCATGGCCAAAAATATGTGTAAGGAATCAATTTCGAACTCTTTATAATGGTAAAAAAAAAATAAATAAATCTTAAATTTTATCCATAGGAGACTAGTTAAATTAATTAAAACACATTCATTTTGAAGAATACTATGCATCCATTGAAAACGATGAGGTAGATCTACATTTATTAACAGAGGAAGCTATTCGTGACATATTGTTGAAGTAGAAAAAAGTATGATCTCATTTTTAAAAAAATATAAATAAATACATGCTTGTATGACTGTATGTACATTAATGTATGCACACATTCACACAAAGAAATATAAGTTATCTTTGGATGGCAAGCTAAGGGTATTTTTACTGTCTTCTTTACATCTTTCTGCACAGAATAAATGTTTTTCAAGAAGCATGAATTGCTTCCATGATCATAAAAAGATAAAGTCATATCCATTTTGAAAAATAATTCTTTTAATAAAATTGGCTTTGGCAACAGATGCATTCATTGAGGTGAAAGTGTGGATGGATATAATATCTCCATTTAGTGAGATTATTTAATAAAAGAAAGGTCTGAACATTAGCTGGAAATTCCTGGGTAATGTGGATGAAAATGAAACTCAACAAAAAGATGATTAAAATTGTACCTCTCCCCCAAAATAATGTGACACTGGCCAAGAGTGTGGTACCCCCAACATTGCTGCTCCTAGAAGCTTCAGAAATTGGTATTTGCACATGGAGCAAAGCAAACACATGGGGTGGTGTTTTCTGTGGTTGCCTCTTTTTAGTTTTGCCTCATTTTTCCAATTGGTTGTTTACCTTTTTGAACTGATCTGTAAAAGCTCAAAGCTTAACAATACTTTGGCATTTATGTTACATGTGATTTTTCTATTTGTTTGCCTTTCAGGTATTTTGTGGAATTTTATACCTTACAGAAGTTCACATCATTTGTGTAATCGACTGTAACAACCCTTTCTTTTATGATTCTTGGCTTTGGTTATCATCCGTAGAAACTCCTTTTTTAAAACCAAAGATACCAAAATTTTGTTTAACCTATAAATTTTCATATTTTACAATTAAGTATAAAATTAATCAAAATTTATTTTTGTATGTGGCATGTATGAGGTGATATAGTTTGCCTTTCCCCAATAATTAGAAATAAAATCTTTATCATACACCAACACAAAACAAGTGCACAAGGGTGGACATATACATGTCCTTGGGTCTGTTCTGGACTTCTATTCTTCTGCGCCACCATCTGCCTGCCTATTCCTGAACTACTACTATATGATTACGAGTATTATAGCTTTAAGATGTGTTTCATTTTCCGATAAGACAAAGTCTCCCTCATTACCCTTCTTTTTCAAAACATGTATTAGATGCTTTTAAGTGATCATTCTTCTGAATAATTTAGAATTCTTTTGTCCAATTCCAAATAAAACTCCATTAAGATTTTTACCAGAATTACATTAAATTTGTAGATTAATATATAGAAAAGTATTTAATATTTGCAATGGGAAGACTTCTTTTCAGCCTCTCATTTAAATTTCATAAATTTGTTCATGCCATTCCTAGATATTTCCTGATAAGTTTATAAAAAGTTGATTTTCTTTGTCCTCTCATTCCTCCACCTACTTCCCAAGTCTCCTTACATGATACCATTGGAATCTCCTTATCAGATTTACAGTTGTAGGACAGGTTTGATATCTACAGTTCACAGGCAAAGTTCCACTTCCCACAAACTTTATTTCTGTCTCTCTGAGGTGGCACCTTCCTCTGACCTTCACTATCTGGTTTCTGCTTCCACAGAACCTATTTAGTCACTCTAATTCCCAGCATGCTACGCCCAGGGTTCTTATTTATTTCCCACACAATGCTTACTTCATAGAGACTGTAACTAACATCATCTCTTTGTATTACTTTTCTTTTGTTGCACAACAACTGACCACAAACTCAGCAACTTAAAAGAACACACATTTGTGATCTCACGGTTTCTGTGGTCAGGAGTCTGGGTGCAACCTACCTGGGTCTTTTGCTCAAGGTCTCACAAGGCTGCCATTAGGGCGTCAGTGGGCTGTATTTCTTTTTGGATTCAGGTCCTCTTCCAAATTCACAAGGTTGTTGGCAGAATTTAGTTCCTTATAGCTGTAGAACTGAGGGTCCCACTTTCTTGCTGACTGTCACCTGGGTGCTGCTCCACAGTTCCTTTCATGTGGCCCCCTTTCAAGCATTCTCACAACATGGCAGTTTTCTTCTTCAAGGCCAAAAGGAGACTCTCTTTCTCTGTAATATAATCACAGGGGTGACATCCATCACTTTTGCCATTCTCTGTCAGCTAGAAGCCAGTCACAGGTACTACCTACACTGAAGGGAAGAGATTATTTAAGGGCCTAAATCTTTGGGGCCACCACAAGGTATGTCTGCCATACTCACAGGTCTTGGATCACTGCCAGCACCCCACTACTTCCCAGTCACTTCTTTTCTGAGATTTGGGGGGCTGGCCTAATTATAACAAGATGGAAGCCTGAGTGGAGACAAGAAGCAGAGGGACAGGTGGTGGTGAGAGGAAGGAGAGGGAGAAACAGAAAGAGAGACACTCTGCCCCGCTTACAGCCCTGTACATTTTTCTGCTTGATACAAGCTCCAGGTCTCCAAATCATGAAGGCAAAGATGAGGTATGATGTAAGCTATAAGCTACACTGGTTATTCTTGGTTCTCTCCATCTGCCTTATAGTTGCTGCCAGTTCCTTCATAATTCTCAAATTAGGTGGTTAGTTACTTTTTGGTGTTGTTGTAAGTTTTATCTTTTTTTTTTTTTTGTCTTTGTATATGTTAGTAAGAAGTTGGAAAACTGCTAGCTTTGTGATGCTTTGAACCAGAAATCTCAACCAAGATAGTTTTAGCAGGTTTCTACTTCCGTCTTCTTGAGATGCAACTACTGCCTGGTTTCTGGTTCTTTTGAAGCAAGAGCAAGGTTGAATGCAATACATTTGATAGGAAACTTCTTGGTTCCATTGTGAAACCTCAGGGAAACCGAAGAGATAGCTACTCTGTGTGAGAAGCAAATTCACGTCACTGCGTTTCATCCTCACAACAACCTAGTGAAATAGATATTATTAAACCACTTTATTGGAAGAGAAAACGGAGGCTCCAGCTAGACAAATAACCTCCCAAGGTCACACAATCAATAAGTGACAGAGCTTGGATTCAAATCACAGAGCCTGACTCCAAAGCTCTTTTTATCATGTCATGCTCTCAGGGTGTGTAAACATCTCCTAAAATATATAGAGGCATTTAGTAATAGACAACACATATTTTCCAGCCTATAATTTCACAACTCTAATGTAGTAATAAACTACAATTTTCTGCAGTTGGGAGACGTTTTTTCCATGAGGAAAATGGACAACATCCTCATTTCTATGATTATATCACACCACCTTTGCCCCATGAATTTTAAAATCTTAAAAGTTAATCTTTGAGAGATCTGATAGTCATACAGAGCATCTCTCAAATGTGGGCATTCTGCCATAACTTGTCTCTCATCTTCCTGAAGCAAGGCCACACTAAACAGGAACATCAACAAGTCACAGGTGGACTCCCTCCCTGGCTCCTGTCAGGAAAGTCTGAACGGAGCAGTACAGCTGGATGGCAAAGGACACGAATACTGGAGTCAGAGTGCCTGGGTTCAAATCCTGTGGCGGTGTGTCTGCCAGCTACCTCAGTAGGAAGGTTGTATTTGGGACTGTGACAAACACACATTAGCTCTAAGTTCTTAAATAGCAAATGAAAAACAAACCAAAACACCATTCGCCATGCCCCCAGGTGGAGGTATAGACTGCCCAGGTCTCGACAACAATGAATAGCTACACCTTGACTGAGCTACATGCCTGCCTGCTGACTAGATTCAAGTAATTACTGAAACCAACCCCAGCACATTCCTAAGTGTTTCTAGATCATCAAAGGTCAATTTCTCAGTCATTGAAGCCTCATTAGGCCCCAGATTTAGGCCCACCATTCCTGCGGCAATCTTGGGCAAGTCACAAAGTCTTGCCAGTTATCCATTTCCTCTAGTACAGTAGTGCTCAGATATGGTCCCCTGACCAGCAGCATTGATGTCATCTGGGAACATCTTAGAAATGCAAATTCTTTGGCTCCACACCCAGACCTACTGAATCAGAAACTCTGGGGATGAATCCCAGCTGTTTCACCAAGCCCTCCTGGAAATTCTGATGCACACTAATGTGAGAACTACAGCCTCAATACCTTCTAGAGTTGTGAGAATTAAATAACATAACACATTCTGTTCTGTTACCATGTGTGTTTCTGTAGCACGAATTACCCCACCAGTGACTGGTGATAGAGAAAGGATGTCAGTATGATATGAAAATTGTACATTATGCTACACATAATTGCACATTAAAATTACACATTGCAATGTAAAAATTGCTCATTGATTTTCACCATATTATAAGTGGGTTTTCCTAAGCAAGAGGAGCTGGAATAACAGGAGTGAGACCATAACCTTCAATGGAAAAGAAAAAGGCTTGAGGCTTGGCTGCTGCCTCATCAGCAGGAACCTTTATGCTGTATTCCAGGAAATTTTTAAATGGCATCTAAATTCAAGGCTGTCTCCTCCAACAGGCATACCCCAGCCTCAGGAGCTCTCGGTTTGTGTGAGGTTGCCCTGCCTCCTGTGTCCACTGTGACAACAGCTCCACTTACTCAGAGCGCCATCTCCAACCCCATCAGACCTGGTCTAATTAGTTAGCTTTCCATCTCTATCGCTTTTGCTCATTTTAATACCCCCCATGGCAGCTTCTAGACACTCACTGCTGCCAAGGTAGTCCAAGTGACTTCCCCAGGTAGCAATGACTGGTTGATCAGAGTTTCATGAGATTTGAATGGTCTACTTTGGCCCTATTTTCCCCATAAATTCTATTATTTTTTTTATATTAAGTATTGCAGACAGTAAAATTTTCTGGGAAGTGTTATTTTTTTGTTACAACAAAAATGTCTATATGTGTGAAGTCCCTGGCACATAGTAAGGGCTTAATAATTTTTATTATTCCTCCATGTCTACCATACTTTGTCCTTGAAGTGCTGACAAAGAAGGAGCCAAGAAAACCCTGCAGTGACAAGTCCAATGCAAAAGAGCACCATGAGAAGTTTGATAATGGAAGAAAGGATGACGTTTTTACCCTCTTTCACCAACATTTCTAATGATATTTATTTGGAGCAATTCCTTCTGCTTTCTTTTCGTTTTTCTTTTTCCAGTTTGAGCAGCTCTTTCTAAGAATGGGGCTATTTTATCCACTTCTGTGTATTTAAATCCTTAATTACTTTCAATCTTTTTCTTTGTGACTTTAGAAGATCAAACTCTTATTCTTAAAGAGAAATAGCTAAGCGGAGAGTAATTATCTTGGCCACAATTCTCTGATATTTACCGAGTATGGCACTCAGACTTGAAATCTCCCATCATCTCTGCTGGCAGGGACCAGTTCAGTCTCTTCCTCTGACAAGAACAGGAACTGAGCTCTGGCTTAAGGTATAACAGTGAGATAGTCTGGCCATGGAAGCCAGCCCGGTGTCCTGGCTCCTAATTCAGTATCTCATCTCTTCACGTTTACTCTCTGGTCATACCCTACCTCAAGAGGGCACGTCTAAATTCTTTCCTTAAACTTGGGGTCACTGGTCAAAACTTTGGGTCTGTAGTTCAAATTCACACCATAGTCATGTTTTGTTTGCCCATGTAGTATCTTAAAAATTGAAAGATTTTCCATTAAAAAAATTTCTAGCTTCACTTTATAATTAAGAACATCTGGCAACATGGAGCTTGCATCCCCACATGGTACCAGTCAGCTAAGCTGAAGAGCACCTGCCTTTTTTGGTCAGAACAAGTTCATTCAAAATTGCCACAGTCTCTACCATTCCCTTTCATTTTACACAAATACACACAAACAGCCACATATAAGCACACAAGTTCTATTTTAGTCTACTAGGGCTGCCACAACAAAGTACCACAGACTGGGTGGCTTAAACAACACAAATTAATTTTCTCACAATTCCAGAGGCTGGAAGATCAAGATGTCAGCAGGGTTGACTTCTTCTAAGGCTTCTCTCTTTGGCTTAGAGATGGCTGTCTTTTCCCTGTGTCTTCATATCGCCTTCCCTCTGTATGTATCTGTGTCCAAATTCCCTCTTCTTATAAGGACACCAGTCTTATTGGATTAGGCCTCGCCCTAATGTACTCATATAAAATCAATTTTCTCTTCAAAGGCCCCATCTCCAAATACAGTCACATTCCGAGGTCCTATTTGTGTCTTATTTCATTAAAAAGATATCTCTTATATAAAGTGACTTAATAATGAATCTATAAAGTACACTTCAAAGAGACATAAAATTTTAAAGACAGAAAGAACCTCAGAGATTATTAACTCCAGTGGTTCTCAAACCATTTTAAGGCACAGAACCTTCTCACAATAAAAGTTAACAGGGAACTGATATACAAAAGAGCTAAGCTTCATTCTTTCTCTCCCAAATGACTCCTAAGGGAGCTTCGGAAGATACTGGACCTCCCTATGGAAAACATGATTTGAAAACTGCTGATCTAATCCAAATTCTTCAATTTATATATGAGAAGCCTAAGACCTATCCACATGCCCCAGGCCACAGACAGCTGAAAGCAGAGCAGGACCAGGTCCCAGGTCTCCTGCCTTCCATGGTTCCTTCTCTCTGTATAGTTCCAACAAGGTCATGGCATCAGTGAAACTGGATAGCACCATTTAAATAATATCATTAGGAAAGGAAAATTCTGATATTTTATTGGTGGAAGGGTCAGCATAGAGCCCAGGTCGAGGAGTTAGGAAACTCAGGTTCTAACTGCTTTTCCAGTACTGGCTATGCATCCCTAAGGACAAAGGGCTTGACTCCTCTGTTCCTCTGCATATACACCACAATAAGACTAGACTCCATGGGCTCTAATGTCCTTTGCAATGCCAAAATACTAGGATTCCAGAATGTAATTCTCACAGTAATTACAGTAACTCTGCTCATCTTTACTTTTCCTCTATTGTACAAAAGGGCTTTATGATAACTTCTTGCCCCAGAGGCATAAGTTCCAGTAATGAGTGGGCTCACCCTTCCCACACACTGAGCCTGACTCCCCACAACCCACCAGAGAGGGGGCCTTTAGGCCCCTTCTGCTGACCACCAAGGTCACATCAACATCTATACTCCAGCTTGCTACAATTTAAAAAAAAAATGAGGAATACATTCCACAGAAGAGTCAGTACCGTGTGATGCCTTTTTTCTCAGTAATGTGAACCAAGCATTCAGCACTACAGGAAAAGTGGAAGTAGGGGGGGTGGGGTGGGAAAAATTGCTATGCTATTTGGTAACTGTAATTATAGAATTCCAAGGTTGAAATGGCAGGAATTTGTCCTCCAACCAACATTCCAGTGACAACAAACTTATTACTTCATGAGGTTGCCTGTCATGGACCATGCTAATTCTCATGAGTAATTAGTGTCTTGTTTTGAACACAAACTTACAGCTTCAAACATCCAAGTGTTGGTTATGACCCACACCCATGTCCTCATCCTCTTCTCAGACATGCAGCTGGACTACATTTCTAGTGTCCTTGCAGTTAGCTATAGCCAGCGACTGGCTCCAACCTATGGAACGTGAGCTAGGTATGATGCATCTCTTCCAGGCCTTGTCCCTGAAAACCTCCCATGTGTGATCCTGGCTCCCTCCTCATCTGCCAGCAGAAGGGAAAGGACACTAGAGACAAAAAGGAGGTTAAGGCCTAGATCCCTGCATTAATACATGGAGCAGAGTCTCACCTATACCCACATCTTCACTGGCCTCTGATGTGGGCAAGAAATAAATTTCTATACTGTTTAGTCACTGGAACTTGAGAGTTACCTGTTTCTGCAGCTAGCATTATTTACTTTAATACATGCATCCTTTGAAGTACAAGAGAAGCCTACTCTTTGTCCATGGATCAGATCTTGAAATATTTACAGATATTTCTCATCTTAAGGTAACAGACCAGATGACAATTCTAGCCACTCCCTTAATATTTTTCTCCTTTTGACTTTCCCGGATTCATGCAACTCATCCACATGCTATCCCGAACTCACTGCATTAGGGCAGGGGTTTGCATGGAAGAATTCATTGAGAGTTTTTTTCTGGCAAAAGTTTCCAAAAACCTAAAACCTTGGTAGATCAGAGGAGATTCCCAACATATTTAGCATATTTGAGAGAAATGTCATCGGTGACAGGAGGATGAGGGGACTAGAGCATCTCCACCCCCAAGCTGGAAAAATATTTCACAAGTCCAAATAGCCTTTCTCAACCAGAGTTTGATCACAGAATTAAGCCTCAGTGCCCTAAGAGATCCATTGCATCAAGGTATTATCATCCTCAGGAGAATTTAAAAAATTGTTTCCAAGTACCATGGTTTAGATAAGGAACTCCACTTAAAAAAGGCTGGCTAGAGGGAAGGTGAGGAAAATAAGGAGACTGAAAGTATTGATGGATCCTAGAGAGCAAAAAGAAAGATGCCAGGGAGTCCACAGGATATAAGGGAGATGAGGCAAAGGAGCCTGGGCTTGCTAATCAGGTAGGGTCCAGGGCAACAGCAGGATCTACTGGAGGAGTGGCAGCATGGCAAATCACGGGCACCTTCACAGAGACCCCGGACCTAGGAGGCTCCTTCTGAGGTAGTGAGAAATCACCCTTCCCTAAGAGGTGAGGCTGGCAGAAAGAGGATTCTCTAAGCTGTAACCTGCAGAGAAATTATTAAGGATTCTCTGGAGGCAATGAACAGCTCTGTGAATACCTTTGACTACAACTCAAGAGCTTCCTAAAATTCCCCCATCTTTTCATTCACCTGTCAGACCAAGTATCCAGAAGATCTAAAATGATTAAAGGAGATACTACTGTTCAGTCAATGCTTCTTCACTACAAAGTGTTGAGAGTAAACAGCCTCTTCCCCAGGCTGTTTTTCTTCTGTGTCAAAAGAGAACTTTTCCAAGATACTAGCACAGCCCTGCTTCTAGTACAAATTAATCTTTGGAGCTCCTAGAAGACCTTGCTGGACCATCAGGGTACTCCTGACAGAATGTGGTTGTCCCTTCATTTTATGTTTTGCCAGAGGAAGCTTCTTCCTTAATGTGATCCGACTCTGGAACTTTAACCCAAATGGCAATTCTGCATGAAGGGTCATGAGAAGAGGAGTTTTGCTCCTGAGGCAGGCACCCGTAACTGTGGTCGAGGCTGGCCAATACATTGTTAGAAGTCAATATTTAGTGGGAAGATGAAAAATAATGAAGTAAAAAAAAAGTTTATCATTTTTTTCAGCAGAAGTAGGTATTTAATAACTATAAAGTATTAAATGTGGGAATTACAATAAACATGTACACAGCACACATAAAATACATAATTACATGTATAACTTAAGAAAGACTCATGGGGCTTTGCATTTTAAGTGGGATGTAGGAAAACAGAATCAATCCAAGTTTTTTAAGGCCCTTTAGGGAAGGAAGATTAAAGGAGTTGAGATGGTTTTATTCTGCAATGAGAAAGCTGAGGGAGGGCTAAAGAGTTGTTTTCAAATACCCTAAAGGTTAATGCCAGGACAGAGGCCAGTTGATTGTTCAGAGCCCTTAAATTATGGCTGAGAATTGCTATGTTAAGTGGAAAGTAGAGAAATCTGCTCTACCATCTCCAGGAGCTTCCTGCTGGGATCTCCGCATTGTTCACCCATATCACTATCTCCTCACCCCCTCCATTAAATTAGATCATCACTGACTCCCCAAACCATTCTACCTAACCAGTCCCCAGGGACATGCCATGTCTAACACCCCACTAACCTGTTCTTCAATCTTCCTGCCCCCACCTGTTTAGGACCCTCTTTACTTCTTGCCTGTAGCTTCTCAACAACCACCCAACAGGTCTCCCTGTCTCTCATAGCTTTCTCATCCTCAGCAACCAGCCCATTTCCCACACTGTCCCAGAGCTCTCATCCACAGCACAAACCTAATGTTATCACTCTCCAACCTAAACACTTGCAAGGGACTTTCTGCTGGCTTAAAGATTTTTAAAATATATAGTATTTTTTAAATACCTGCCTTTGCTCCTTTTTGCATTCAGTCTCCTCAGCATTGTTCTCAAGCCCCTTTACAAATTGGTCCATGCCCACCTCTCCCTTCAGCTGCCCCTACCTGCCCCTACTGAATACTCTGCTCCAGCTATATTGGACACACAATTTCTTGAACATCCTCATGATGCTCTGCCTCTCTTCTCACTAATTCCTGTGCCTGGAATGCCATTCTTGTCTCCTCCATGTGGTAAAATCTAGGCTGAAAATCACCTCCTCTCTTAGGCCTTCCTGAACCTAAACAGAACTTATCATTTCCTCCTGTGGTCCCCACAGTGTTTGGCCCTGAAATAGCACTGGTCACACATTATAATTATTTGTGTACATTTTTGTCTTTCTTACTAGACCTTCAACTGCTTAAAATTAAGAACCATATTTTATTTATTTGGGTTTTCCTCTAATACTTAGCACAGTATCTGGTGTATTGTAAATGTTTGGTAACTGTTGAATGAAAGAATAAGCTCCCAGTCAAAGATTCTCTTTTAGATTTACCTAACACATACAGCCTGGCTGGGACCTGGGAGTGTTCAACTTGGAGCAAGAAGCAGAATCCCAGAAGCAGGTTAACAGGAAATGAACTACAACTGCCTATCATGGCCCCTGCTAGGCATAGTTTATATGCCAGTGTCTGGATCAAAGGTGGAACTTTCTGCCTTGTCTATTCCTATGTGTCATAACTGAAGCAAAACTCCTTCATCAGCCAGTCTGGTCACACCACAAACACATGAGTTGGAAAGCAGGGGCTGCTTGGTTCTTTTCAGGTTCCTATGGGCACAGTACCACCATTGATCTGCTAGGATTCGTCTACATGGACAGCTGCCACTTCCGGACTGCAAATACACAATGAACAGGCGAGTAGGAGAGGAAGGGAATAAAAAGGGCAAGTAGGAGGATGACAAGAAAAAAATTGAGAGACAGCATATAGGAAGAAGTGCAGGGGAGGGAGGTTTGGTACTTGTCCTTACAGAAGAAAGAATATATTTGATAGCTTCTTGAAAAATCAAACATTTTTTAAAGTTCCTTTTGTTCAATATAAAATGTGAAAATCCAGTGAAAACTACTTTCCTTTCTGCAGCCAGAACAGAGTTCCTAGATATATTTTGATTATAGATTTCTAGGTACATCCTTCACAAACATAATTAGATAGCCAAGCATTCTGACATGTGCTTAACTAGGAAGCAAAATTACTCAGTGAATCTGTAAAAATATAATATGGTGTCTTGTTCTCCCTTTTAATCATTTCATTAATAATAATGGACATTTATGAACACAAAAATAATGATAGTGTTTTACATAGCTGGCTCTTTATAGTTTATAGAGAAATTTTTCTTAGAGCTTTACAACAACCCAGTGAAATATATAAACTGTATACTATCATCTCATTTCCTGATGAAGAATCTGAGGCATTGATTAGATAGTCCATTGTCCCAGAGCTAGTCAGTGGAGGTAGAGTCAAGTTTCCCGCCTAGGACATCAGTTTCCAAGACTAGTGCTCTCGTCCTTACATCCAGCACCTCATGCCAGGCCAGGCTGCCAGCTAAGCCACAAGCTGTTCCTCAGTTGGAGAGTAAGAGATAAAGAAAGAGGTAATGGATGATCTGGGGTAGGGGTGGGCATGTTGACAACGTTTTTAAAATACCACATTAAAGAAATGTATGTCCAATAATCAAACCACTGGCCTATAACTTTTTTACTCATCATTTTCTCTGAATTTATGAATTTGGCTCTTGGGCCAATCGGATAAAGACTTTTGAATGTGGTTCCTTAACTGGATCAATTACCAAAATTAAGGTCATGGTTTCAGTCTCTATAGGGGCCTGTAAGTTCAATTCTATGTGGCAGCCCATGATTACCTCCCTTTATATCCATGAGCCACAGAAAGCCCCAGGTTCAACTGGATCTCCTTTTTAAGCAAGTTGTATCACTTTCTCAAATATATGTTTTTGTGAGTACAGTGATAACAATACATTATGTTTACAGGACTTCACAATTTATGAAGAGCTTTACTGTTTCACACACCCTACCTCCTACT
>CM053501.1:64308005-64340493 GCA_028627145.1 Eidolon dupreanum | reverse complement strand
TCAGAAATACCCAAGGATTTTATAGGTAGCATAACATCTTTTCAAACTTTTCTTTAATCTCAGTTTTTCCACCGTTGTGTGAAATATAACTTCTCTCATCTTCTGTCCCCCCCAAATGACTTTTCTGGCTTTAATACAGAATTAGAGCAAGAAGTAGAAGATGAGACAAAAGGTACAAATTTCCAGTTATGAAATAAATAAATCCTGGGGATGTCATGTACAGCGTGGTGACTACAGTTAATACTGTACAATGAACACTGTGGTGTATATTTGAAAATTACTAAGACAGTGGATCTTTATTAAATGTGCTCATCACAAGAGAAATATTTAGTAACTATGTATGGTGATAAATGTTAACTAGACTTGTTGCAGTGATCGTTTCATAATATAAACAAACATCAAATCATTATGTTGTACATCTGAAACTAACATGGCATATTTTTGCATCTAATTTTTTTAAAGTAGAACATGAGGAACCTCCAAACTGTTTTCCATAGTGCTGCACCAATCTGCAATCTCACCAACAGTGCACAAACGTTCCCTTTTCTCCACATCCTCACCAACACTTGTTGTTTATTGATTTGTTGATTTGTAGATAGTCTACCTATCTACCTATCTCTCCATCTTTTTACACATATAGTGGGTATAATGCTATTGAGCATTCTGACAGGTGTGAGGCAATATCTCCCTGTGGTTTTAATTTGCGTTTCTCTGATGATTAGTGACCTCGAGCATCTTTTCATATGTCTGTTGGTCATCTGTATGTCCTCTTTGAAGAAACGTATCTTCAGGTCCTTTGACCATTTTTTATTTGGATTGTTTGGGTTTTTTTTTTGGTGTTAGGTTACATGAGTTTTTTAATAAATTTTGGATATTAACTCCTTATCAGAGGCATGATTTCACTTATATGTGGAATCTAAGGAACAAAATAAACAAACACACAAAACAATAACAGACTCTTAGATACAGAGAACAAACTGGTGATTGCTAGATGGGAGGGGGTGTTGGAGGGCTGGGTGAAAAAGGTGAAGGGATTAAGAAGTACAAATTGGTAGTTACAAAATAGTCACAGGGATGTGAAGTACAGCATAGGGAATATAGTCAATAATATTGTAATAACTACGTATAGTGCCAGGTTGGGACTAATAAGGGGAATCATTTTGTAAATTATATAAATGTCTAACTACTATGTTGTATACCCAAAACTAATAATAAAATAATATTGAATATCAACTCTAATTGAAATTTTTTTTAATAAATAATTTTTTTAAAGTATAGCAAAAAAGAATCTGGTCAGGGTCCAAGAGGGACCCCCGAGGATGGGATCTACAAGAACTTGATTGGTAGATTCTGTCTACTCATTGATCCATCTCTCAGTCTACCTATCTACCTATCTCTCCATCTTTTTACACATATAGTGGGTATAATGCTATTGAGCATTAAATTTGTCTGCCTGATGGAATCAGTTTAAATGTTTTGCCCCCTCCCCAGGTTGTATTGGCTACCTGGTCTCCATGCTGCCGTGGTAACTTCTGCCAATCATAATAATCACTATCACTTTGTATTGTAATTGCTACTCAGTAACTATCTATCCCTATAGACTGAAATTCTTAGAACCATACTTCTGCTCTCTCCTCCCATGCCCTTACACTCCGACCTCTCCCCACAACCTTTGTAATGTGGAAGGACAAAATGAGCAGCTGCTAACAGATACCCCACTGCTACAAACGGAGAGCCAGTCTAAGAATGCAGGCAACTGAGGAAGTGAAACAAGCGATGGAGAAGAATAGACTTCAAGAGGGCAGAGACAGTCTGATGCACTTGTTTTTTGATCAATATAAAAATGACTCCCAGAAAAATCTTACCATCTACCTTAACCATTGAGTTTTCTGTTTCAATTTTTAAGAAATAATAATGTAAATAATCACTGAAAAGCATCTTGTTTAAAAAGAGCATAGGATACCTGACAATTACGTACTTGTTTCTACATGCCTCTTTTCTGTTTACTTCTTTCTTTTCTTTGGCTGATGTCAAGGGTAAACCTAAATAGGAAACTGTTCAAATTAATGACTGTCTGACTCTTAATACAGTCTTGAAATCTCCGGCACATCTTGATCTCTCTTATATGAAATATGATATCTAGACCACAAAGGCAACTAGATATTCCTGGCAACCTCAGAGACATGCCCATCAAATTTATTCCTGTTCAGTATGTGTTTCTTTATTATTCATTTGCAAGACATGAAATATTTCACTGTGATAAGTCTCATTTGGATGTTAATTTGCAAATAAAAGTCAGGAAGAAGTTTGTATAAATTATTTTTGTAAATATATGCACATAAAATATCTCTTAAAATTTTAGCCAACCAGTGAATAAAATTTCCTTGAGAAGAATAATCCAAAGAAAATCACTCTGATTTGGAATAATTTTATCACAGTCCATCTTATGTGAGCTTCTTTAGTAATCTAAAGGGTGAGATTAGACCCTCATTATGAACCACTTATATACATCATTTGAGATGATGGGAAAGTAATTTGAAGAATTTGGGGCCTTGTAATGAGTTTCCTTTGAAGTTGGGGAGGGGTGGCAGTGGGAACAGAATTTGAGATAATTGCTGGTTGTCTCCAAGGAGTCCAAATGTTGATGAAGCTTCTGTGTTTAATAATTAAAGATGCTAACCTCAAAGACAGACAGAGGGGTGTTGTTAGTAACCTCTGGACATTTCAGAAGGCTGCATCTTGATCTGACAATCCACTAAGTTCATCCTCTTCTTGCCCTCATTACTCCACGTCAGTCTGTATTTGCTATGTCTCCCACCATAGACAGGCACTGAAAGCCTGAAGAATGAAAGCAAACCTGCTTAGGAAACTTGACTCCGGCAGCATCCCACACTGTGGTTATAAAACATCCACCTTTCTGCCTGAGGTGTCCTTTTTGAGAACAAGGATAACGAGGATACCTCTCCCAAGAATGCTCAGGGAATCAACAAACGTTTGCCCAACTCTTTGAAGTTTATAAGCTCAGCATCTGGGTTAAGTCTAGTTCATGCATCCATAGGAAACTCTTTCCTAGGAGAAAGGCGTGACTCTGGGTGTGGCTTTTTCTTCCCATTCATTCAAATCTCTGATGTTAGACTCATGAGAACTTTACTCCAGTTAATTATGCCACACCTGGAATATTCTCCCAGGATCTACTAGGAAGAAACCTCTAAGTCCATTTCCAGCAGTCTACATTTGGCCTGGGTAACCCTTAGTCCAATCAAAAATGCCTCTTGGCGCAGCTATGTGGGAATTACAGTGGAAAGTAGAAACATACTCATTTCTCATGCTAATTTCCTGAGTAACCCTCTCTCCTAGAGTTGATTTATAGCCATGCCTGCAGAGCACCTAGAAGTAATGGAGAAGGAAGAGCAACATGACCACAGATCTCCCAGAAAACAAGGTCAAAGGCGTGACCTCATCTTAACTAATTACACTTACAATGACTCTATCTCCAAATAAGGACACATTCTAAGGTGCTAGGGGTTAGGAGTACAACATATGAAATTTAGGGGGATACTACTCAACCTGTGACAATACCTAAGTCAGTGATTCCCAAATCCTGGCCCAGGGCTAAGGCAGATAGATACTGCAACCTCCATGTCAGATCAATTTCTTTCAGATGAAGTCTTGTCTGCTGTGCTATAGGCCTCATTATGTGGCCCTGCCTCTTGTAGAGAGAGTTCCCTGTGTCCCTTCACATACTTCGTACTGACAAGACAGTTGGTCTACAACTGCCTGCTCTCCCCCAACCCGGAGAAGGGACAGGAGAAGCAGCTGGTGGCGAGAGCTGTTCCTATTATACCACGGGAGCTCTTAATTTCACTGAAAATGAAATAATATAAAGAAAACTGTATTTACCAGCATGAGTGGGATTGTGCAGCCTTCTGAGGGCATGTTCAAATAACAACAGATGTCTCCCTAATTGTCTTTGTGGGAGAACAGATCCTGCTAAGTAAAGGATTATGGTTTTGCTGAGTAGGGTTTTCAAGGTGGGAGTAGCATTTTATTGCTGAGATCAATCAAAGCAAGACTGAGTTCTGCTACTACTCTTCGTTCTCTGTACTTTCTCTACTCAAAAACAATCACCACCACCAGCCCTTAATCTAAGGTGAAGTATAAATATTGCCAGTGTGAATGTAGCTCCAAAGAATGTCATAGTCTCAGGCACTCCCAAATACACCCTGCCCAGGATGTTTCAAATTCAATGAAATAACACAAGGAATGATGCTTCCAGCACAGTTAGGGAAGGCTGGACTTTTGGCACTGAATGTGATTTTTAAAAGTAGTTGCTAAAAGCTGGACATTTGGGCTCTATTGCAGATTGTAGAACATAAATCTTTGAATTGACAAATTTGCAACAAGAAAGCAAGTATCCGAAAGGTGACAGATTAACTAAAATTTTACTTTGTTATTCTATGTTCAAAAGATTTCAAACTATCTTTCTAAAGAGATATACAGGTTTAAAGCTGTTGCTCATGTTTCCTAGGAAAGATGGTGCTGCTTCTTATTCTTTAGAGGTAAGCCGTCCTTTCATATATGAAACAATGACGAGAGGATATGATCATCTGTTTTCAACATCCTCACTTGGCAAAAATAAAAATTGGCAATCCTAAAGTGATCTGCCTTATTCCTCTACATACACACATATATTTACTTTTTTTTCCTTTATGAGGACATGCTATATAAAATATGTAAGCACTGGTTGAAATGACCAAAGACAAAAACCAAAAAAAAAAAAAAACCCTCATAGATGGTTCAGATAATATAGTCTACTGTAAAAGACTCTAATAAATATCTGAGGAAGGGAGTGAAACACTCTTGAATATCCAGCCCTGCCTAACTCCAAAGAACATCACTCTTAATCCCACCTAAAACTGAATCTCTCTGTGAGACCAGGATCATTGTTTCTGCTCATCATCTCTGCCTGCTGCCATGGGCTTGATATACACTATGACATTGATTTCTCTCTGTCTGTGACTGCTGGCTGGTGAACAGGCTGCCTTGGACTGTCTAGAAAGCAGGAAGCAGATGGAAAATAAATAGTTGAGGAGTTCTGGGGGCAAAGCTACAGACAAGAAAAGAAAGCCAAGAAATAAACAAACAGGAAGGAGACTGGTCTTTCTGCCTTTCATCCCTGGCTCTGATAGATAAGACTTAAACAGCAAGACGTCGACTGGGCTCAGTTTCAAATTCTATACAGCTTCCACTCCAAGGCGGTTTTTCCCTTTGAAAAATCAATCTCTACCTTTTTTAAAAAGGATGATTAAAATAAGCTCTTAATAAGTGATTGCAACTCATTTTAAATGCTATAATCATTATTACACTAGAGATATATAGCATGCGAGAATTTGAAATCAACTTCAACACAAATATTCCATATGTATGTATAGTGCAGAAACATTGACTTAGACGGATCTTATGTGTATCAGAATAGAGCAGCAGGCCCAGGCTTAGGAAAGATTTTAAAGTGATCAGAAACCACGTCTGCACTACCTTCATCATTCCTCCAAAGCCTACTGCTCCTCATTCTTTCCCCTTGTCAAACCCGGCTTTAATAACAGATTATAAAACGAATTATTTATACCTCATAATAAACATAAATCAAAGCATCATCTCTGACTGTAAGTCATTATTCTTATTTAAAATACTTTATATTCAAAGACAATTCCATTTGACTTCCCTCAGGGATTTTCTTGCTTAAAACTTCCTATTATTGTGTAAAATGTCTTCGATACTTACCACCTCACACCTGGACCAACCAAATGCCTTTCTTGGGTTGACTTAGATCATGGTATGAGCAGTGTGGTTAACACTCTGGAGCTGGATTACCCAAGTTCAAATTCTGACTTCTCTACATACTGGTTGTATGACTTAATCGATGTTTTTTTTAGTCTGAGCCTCAGTTTCCTCCTCTGCGAAATGAAGATAAGAACAACACTATCTTCTTAAATGGCATCTTGTGAAAATTAACTGTGGTAAATATAAAGTTCTTAGAACAATGGCTGATACTTAAGTATTAGTTCATATTATTACTTTCATCATATGTTCAGAAATTATTATTGTGAACATATTTTCTTGATTTTAAGAAATAAAATTTTAAAGGCATCTGGCTCAGCAGAAAATAACAAACAATTTAAGAAATCTTCTATTTCTCAAGGTTAGCATCTTTTCACAGAATTCTGTCTCCATGATCATTTTATATCACGTAAGACTTCTTGGTAATAGTTTTAAAAGCATAATATTTTAAAGAATCTTCATGTAGATACATGTCAGAAAAGAAAGTGTCTTAAATTTTTATCTTTTTTCAATATAGGCAACAACCATCATCTGTTATCAATAATCTAAATCCTTAATACATTTAGTGTAGTGTGATTCGATACATGCCTTACTTTCTACAAAATCTGTTTCAATCTCTCTCGATTATCAATTTTAAAAAGCTTTGAATAGAAAGTTTTTTGAAAGGAATGCCATTCAATGAGTTAGCAAATGGTAAAATAAGTGACTTCATCTTAAAATGATTTTTATGATACCATATCTACGACACATCACACTGCCCAGCAAAAAAGGAAAACATGTCTATTAAATAATGTTTCCAAGCTGTGGCAGGTCGTGTCCTATATTTTCAAGACTTTATTGTTATTTTAGAGAATTTAACAAGATGCACTCAAGCAAATGCATTTAAATGTTACAGGAATCATAAGAATCTCTGAGGGGAAGGGACAGAGAAGCTCTCATGCCTCTATAATCATCCAGTGTAAGTGGCATCTTGCTTGGTCTTGCAGATAAGGCTGGCAGCAGGCAAAGGTCAATGTGAATGTGAATTAATTGTGTATTTTTATTAAATATAAACTTGTTAAAGTTAAAATAAATTTTCATCTTACTTATGTTTTAATTCGTAATTGTGAAAGAGAGAAAAGTTTGAGGAGCAGTGCAATGAGAGATTATCTGTCTGAGGGAACAACAGACTTTTTGAAAGCCTAGTTTAACTATGGTTTCCAGTCAGGTCCTAAATAGCTTCTTGGTGTGTCTCATGCAAAGCTCAGGTCAGAATATTTAATTATCTACAAAGGATGTTCTATGGATTAACTATCAAGTGTTTTGAGACTGCTAACTGCTTGATAAATGCTAATGAGACATGTCAAAGAATCTGGTCTTATTTGTTCACTGAACATATATTATTATTCCATCAGCTCTATAGAACCGCCTTAGGTTTTATTACTTACAGAGACCAGTTTTTAAATTGTATTATAACTCTAGTGTTATCCTCCAAATATAGTAATCATTATGTTTTAATTATAAAGTCTTGAGTTTTCAACCATAGCTGCAGAGTCAATCCTGAGAGTATGCGTTATGATCAGAGAGAAGGTAATCTGCCTAAAGCCTTGAGTTTGGCTGGTAATCATCAAGGCAGAATAAACCTGTGAGTTGTAACAGAGACATTGCAATAGTTACTTTAAGAAAAGAAGATCAGCTGGGAAGCCAAGAAGAAAAACCCATCTGAGAGGGGAAAGTAGGGATGACAACTATATTCTAAGCTACAAATTAAATCCATTAGTTGAACCAAAGACCTTTAAGCACTTTAGAAAAGCCTTTAGAAAATACAGACTTTGCAATTACTTTGATTTCCATCTTTCTAATTCTAAACATATTGGAAACAAGCTAGCAAAAAAAAAAAAAAAAAAGCATTGCAAACATCTCTGTCCTAAGGTGAAAAAAAAGTTATGTTGCATTTACCCAACTTTTCACTGAGAAAGGAAAATAAAGGCTACTTTAACTTTAGGTTATAAATGGCCAGCTACATTTCCACCTTGGGCTTGACTCATTCAGATCTTCTGAGCAGATCCTTGAACCTCTATCTCTCCATCACATTCTTAGCCTCTACCTGTAAAAATGAAATTAAAAGAACTCTTTTCTATCTCACAAGAAAATCGTAAAGATTAGAGTTAGAACATTAAACTTCAAAGATGAAAGGTTCAATATAAATTCCAGCATTATTGTCAAGACTGCAGTGTGAACTGACAGAAATGTGCTGGTTAAGCAATTCCTACCTGCCAGCAGATCTAAAGTAGGATGACCTTGACATGCAGAGGGAAGGGCAAGAGTACCTTGGACTGGGAAGCACATTATCTCAGAGCCAATCCTCTCTCTAATAACACTTAATTGTCCATACTGGGAAGCTCACCATAAAGGTTAAACACTATAATTTAATGTATGCCTGCTACTCTCCCCTCTCCCTAAAAGAAATAAACATTTGTCCTGCACCTACAATGTGCAAGGCTGTGCTAAGGACTAGAAATATAGAAATAATAGCATATAGTTCTTACCTCTTCAGAGCTCGCAGCTAAATTAGGAGAGCTGTGCATTCCCTATATAGTCTAGAGAGAGGTAATTCAGCCAAAAGCTTAGGGCATCCCAAAGCATGATCCTCCCCAAGATAACTGCCCAATAATTTTGTAGCCGACTTCCATTAGCAATGACTATATTAGGCCATGACATGTACTATGACAAATACAAACTTTGCACATTTCTTCTGTTTTCAAATCAAACAGCCATTAGTAATACTGGAATCTGCAAGTGCTCCAAATTAGTACTAAAGGTATTTAAAGGGCCTAAGGTGGTAACTCCATCAGTCTGCTCTCAGAATCAATAAGCTCAAAAGAGTCCTTCATCACAGATGGCAAATGCTTACACTAGCTGACTAGACTTGAGTTGATTGTCAGTGTTGTCATGGGTGTGGAAAATAGAACACTCTCTGTGTATGAGTGTGTGTGTGTGCGTGTGTGTATGTGTGTGTGTGTGCATGCGTGTGCAAAGGACGGCATGCCAAATTGCCCTACCCCTGCCTTGAGTCCTTGCCATCCTCCTATTTGGAAATGAATAAATGAATGACAAGTTCAGGTGCTGCTTCAGAAAGCTCATCATTCTCAGCCTAAGTCATTTGAAGCAGCTGTCCTTACCCTGTTTAAAGATCACTAGGCCTTGACCTCCCTTGGAAACCTAATCCCGACACCTGACCTCTTTACAGTTGGGAACACCTTTCCTATGTGGAAATAGAGTAACAGTTCAGCTTTTTTCTAATAACCTAGAAATAATTGTTGTCATACCTTTATCTTTTCTATCTCCATCATTTGAAGTTGGCTTTCCTTAAAGAATATCTAATAATTGTTGATTTTCTTCTCCAAATTCCCTCCAGTTTTTTTGTGTCTTTTTAAGAATACATATTTATGCCAACTGAGAAAATAGATATCCGCTTCCTCATCTATAAAATGAGACAAGATGATTCCTAAGATTCTTTTTGCTCGAGGAACTTAATTCTTGAGGAATTCTGCACAATAGTCTAAGGCAGTATATATACTTTTACTGTATACAGTCAGATAGTAAACGTTTTAGGCTTCATGGCTATAGGGTCTCTGTCATAACAACTCACAATGCCATGTAGGGCAAAAGCAGCCATAGACAATACGTAAGCAAATGAGCAATGCTGTGTTCCAACAAACCTTTATTTACAACTACAGGTGGCACAGTGGATTTGGCCTGCAGGCCATAGTTGGCCAAACTCTAGTCTAAGGGAAAAAACCAAACTCTTATGCTATCTCATTGTTACCCTTCGTGTCCCTGTGTCCAGGCTCAGATTTTCTGAAATGACCCACAATTATCCAGCAATCAATGGACCTGGGATCCCTCAATTACCTATGTATATAACATACATACAAGCACACATGGGATGGGGATGAGCAAAGCAAAATATCTTTCATTTTTACATCAACTCATTCCTGATTGTCAAGATAAGTGGAGGCCTACATTTCTGCTTACTATGCTTTGTAATGAGATTCAATTTTTTAATTTCTTGGGCTGTATAGCTGTGACCATATAGTTAATGAATAAAATACTATTGGTCCCATATACTCAAAGCATGGTCCATGGACCAGTAGCCTCAGCATCATCTGGGAGCTTGTTGGAGATGCTGAATTTTGGGCCCCACCTTGGATCTACTGAATCAGAATCTGCATTTGAACCAGATTCCCAGATGACTTGTTTGAACATTCCATTTGAGAAGCATTGCTGTTTGTGATATATTAGCCAAGGTCCTACCATGAAAGAGATGTCAACCACAGGTGGAGCAAAAAGAGAGGTGTAATGAAGTGACTTCTCAGGGAGGTGTGGCCAGAGTGAGATGAACACAAAGGGATGTAGAGAAGTCTTTAGATTAAGCAATAGCTGTAGTCATTACAACCTCTGGGGCCGAGGAGGAATGAAGGAGAAGAAGTGATAGCCAAGCCCATTTTGCTCTAGAACTAGCAAGGAGAGGCTGCCTGGTGGAGCTGTCGTCAAGGAAGAAAGAGTAACTTCTGGAGACATGTCACTAAAGGAGGCAAAAAACTGAGAATAAATACCCCAGCCTCTTACCTTCTGCTCCCATATTCCTGCTGGTACCTCCCATGGCCCAAACCCAACCTGAAGACAGAGTGCAAGGGCGCCCAGGGTGGGTGGCCCTCAGGAGCCAGGGTCCCA
Source organism: Eidolon dupreanum (assembly GCA_028627145.1). Lineage (NCBI taxonomy): Eukaryota > Metazoa > Chordata > Mammalia > Chiroptera > Pteropodidae > Eidolon > Eidolon dupreanum. The sequence goes on along the minus strand of CM053501.1, from coordinate 64,329,939 downwards.
GGGCACAGAGCAGAGAGTGAAGGGAGGCAGCAGAGAATAACCATCATGGCCAGAGAGTGCTTCCAGTTGGGGTTCAGTTTCCCCTGGGGCCCTCAGCTGGTGTCCCTCCAGCTGGTGGCTGCCATCTGCCACTGTCTCCCTCACTAGCAGCTCTGTGTCCTTGGTTAACACTATAATGGTGGCTTTTCCTTTTATTCAGAATTGAAAATTGCTCAACTTCTATCACTGCCCAAACTAAATACTATTTTATGTGTGTGTGTATGTGTGTGTGTGTGTGTATAACACCATTTTATATATATATATATATATATATATATATATATATATATATATATATAATGCACACATATATACAAACATATATATCCATGTTGCCTCAAAAAAAATGATACCTCAAATTTTTTCTTTTCCGCTGTCACCCCACATCTCAATAAAATGAAAACACACCTATTTTATGCTGTCAAGATTCCCGGACTATGGGAAGGAATTTCGCGGCAATATGTTTGGCTCCAAGAAGCTGGCTTCCCTCTCTCTTTTACCTGCAGCAAATTCCCAGAGACAGTTTTCAAACTAGACTTCAGTTTGTTTCCTGACATACACAATGGATTGAGGTATTTCTTAACAAAATATAAGAATCAATACTGTTGAAAGACTAAAAGAAGGAAGCAATAAGTAGACATATAATGAAGAGTTGGCATTTCAGTCACCCTGTCCTTAGACAAATCACTTATTTTAGCTTCAGTATATAAAATAGAGATACTATGATATAGTACCTCATAAGGTAAAAATGAGATGATGCAGGAAAAGCACTTAGTTGGCCTATTAGCTATAATTATTTCTACTATTGTGGGTATTGAGCAACATTTCAAATGCTACTAGTAGAGTTTTTATAATCCAAACCCAACCTCCATTCTGGATTATTAGGGAAGAGCCAGTCAAGCATGTAATCCTTACTGAGGGACAGCATGTCTGCCTCTTTTCCTATCAGGCCTATCTGAGTCATATGTACAACCTAGAAAGAAACCAGAGGACCGTTTTCCTCTCTCTTCTGGGCCTGACAACAACCCTGGGGAGAGAGCTCCCTTGTCCCAGTCTTCTGGCCTTGTCAGATCAGCTGGCTCTTTAGAGGCAAGGTATCTCCCCAGTAGAACAACATAACCCAGTCCCCACCTAAGCTGCCCAGCCGTCTCAGGGAGGAAGAGTAAGCACTACCTCTACACCCTCCTTGTCTTTTCTATTTTCAAATAACTCTTACCAACCATTTATCTGCCAACTCCTTATACCTCCTTCTACATCTCCTATTATGTATTCTTATAGCCACCCATAAGCAAAACCTAAAGACATGACAGCAAAGTAGAACAATAGAGTTTTATTTGGCATTTTGTTTTGGTGACATTGAATGACACAAAAAGGCAGACAAAGCTGTACTCAGAGTGTATGCATTGCAAAACAAAACAAAAGAAAATGAAGGAAAGAAGCAAAAAGGAAGAAATGAAGGGAGGGAGGGTGGAGGGAAGAAAGGATATTGTGAAATAGTTGCAATTTGATATTTTAAAACAGTTCTGAATTAATCATCAGGGCAAAATACAAAACCTCCTTGGGGTTTCTTATGCATATTTTATGATTTAATAATATCTTATTTTAAATTACATTAGAGGAAGTGTTTCTATTCTCGTCATACCTACACATCAAATTATAAAAAGAAATGCAACCTGGGTTGCCATGGGAAGGCTGACAGGTATAATGTAGACCACTATAAACCCTGACTGCCTCATTGCGTGCAGACACACATGGAATAGTGACTCATTAGAAATGACCCAACAAGCCCGCCAAGTGCTCAGGGCATCTGGCCATCAAACCTGTGTTTATTCCATTCAAACAGTAAACCCCCATTCCCAGGGTAAGCAGGTGGTATTTCTTTTGCAAAAGTTCAACACTTATCAGCCACAAAAATTACCTGAACCAAGAGGAATCAGACTGCTTGCTTTGTTTCGATCAAAGCTCTCTTTCAGAGTGCCTTACAGGTCACATATTTCCTACGTGAAGTAAGGAAACCCAGGACAAAATGTGTTATTCAATGTGTGTGCATAAATTCAAAATCCGGTTTCCCAGAACAACCTCAAGGAGTTTCCACAGTCACCAAGCTGATTTGGTAACTTTTGTAAATACACATTTCAGTCATTAAACCTGTTTTCTTTCCTAAATTAGTGTGCAAAAGTCACAGAAAAAATTTACTTAGTAGGAGGGTACACTTGAGAGTTATTTAAAGATGATTCTCTCACCACTACTTGGAAAAAGGAAGGTACGCAAAATGAGAACCACACTGATAGGTAGTTTCCTCCAACAATTTTTGTATATCTTTTGACTTTTTTGTGTGTATCTGTAACCAAAAAGTTAGTGTGAATTCTGAGGAAATTGCCAGACCAGGTTTTCCATGTTATTTTTTTTTATTGTGGTAAAATAGTCATAAATGAATTTTATCGTTTTAACCATTTTTGAATATATGGTTCAGTGACATTGAGTACATTCACATGGCTGTGCAACTATCACCACCTTTCATCTCCAGAACTTTTTCATTTTTCCAAACTGAAAATTCGTACTCATTAAACAATAAATCCCCATTTTCCTCTCCTCCCAATGTACCTGAGTCCCCAGCAATCACCATTACACTTTCTGTCTATGAATTTGATTCCTGGGTATCTCATATAAATTAAGTCATATAATATTTATCCTTTCATCTCTGACTTATTTCACTTAGCATAATGTCTTCCAGACTCAACCACCCTGTAACATGTGTCAAAATTTCATTCTTTTTTAAGGCTAAATAATATTCCATTATGTGTATACACCACATTTTGCTTTTCTATTCATCTCTGATTGACATTTGAGTTGTTTTCATGTTTTGGCTATTGTGAACAATGCTGCCATGAACATGGGATACGAATATCTGTTCAAGTTCTTACTTTCAATTTTGGGGTGTATATGCCCTCTGTGATTTTATTTATCTTTACCAAAATGCTTTCCTCCATCAGAGAAGAACCATTCTTTCAACCCAGTGTGTGTCTGTGGAAGAGCCATGACTAGCCTGGTGAGAGAGGAAGTGGGAAGCTCCTCATCACCATCAGCTAACCTGACACTGGCAATCAGTAGGGTGACAGAAGTTGCAGCCAAAATACCCTCATTTTCTTTCTTTAGTACTTTTTAACGTTATGAATTTTTAAATCCCTAGGGACTCCTTTGAAAAAGACTGACGTTGTCTTCACCATGAAAATGAACGATGTGACCGCCCAAACAGCAATTTGGTAGCAGAGGAAAAGATAGCTAGACTGGGGAGAGAAGGAAGCCTCAGGGAGGCCACCTGGGTGGCTGACGCTCAAAGGAAAAATGCTAGAGAAAGCTGAATGGAGCTCCTTTGATTCACAAAGTAATCCAGGATAGAGAATAAAACATCAGAAAGGGGTAAAGATAATGGGGGCTCCCAGAGAAACGGGATTAGTGTGGGAGTGAGGAACAGGCCTCTGTAGCATCCAAGAGCTGCAGATACAGAATAACCAAAGTATGGAGTTTACAGTGAAGCCTCTAGAGAAGCATTGTCTAAGTACAGAGAAAGAAGATAAGAAGCAAAATCCTTAGTGATAACCCAGTGATGGAGATGACAGCTCTCACAGGAACTCAGCCAAAAGCTCAAGGGAGGTGCAACTGGTATCCTAAGAGAAAAGTCTCTCCTTGTTCCAGACAAGGAATGTCTGAAGGCTATGTCAAGGCCCAGGCCTAGGGAGCAGAAGTTAGATGGAGTCTCCAAAAGGTCTGTAGCCCCAAGAGACCCAACATAGAACAGGAAAGAGGAACAACTACCCATAGAGAACATACACTGCTTCCAACAACTAACAACACTGTAGAAGTTAAAAAAGATTTGACAATAATCCTTGGGTCGCCTCAGAAGCCCTCACAGCCTTCTCAGGTTCAGTCACCCACATGAGCCAACTGTTTATGTCAGATCTCACCAGACCACAGTGTAAAGGAAGAAAAGGGGGTGGGGTGGAAATGGCTGGTCCAAGGAGTTTGGGGATAAAAAGACACTTCCTTACATTTCCTCAAAACCCATTTTCACCTTCAGTTGGTATCAACAAATGGTGATACCCAGATCTTACCAAGACAGAAATGGCAGACACACTTCTTTTGATCCATTTGAAAATTCTCCATCTGGCATTGATTTCACTAGCTCACTTAACCAGTGGTTGTGTTCTTACTCCATTCAAGGCAGTGCACCCACAGCTGAGACACAAATGTGAGTAAGACAATTCCCTGCCCACAGAGAGTCCACATCTAATGAAGAGAGAAATAATTTAAAGGGGATTACAGAGAAAGTGACCAGTGCTGTCAAAGAAAGAAATATGGAGAGAATTAAGGGCACAGAGAAGGCATTCGTAACCCAGGAAGAGTAATCAAGAGCAAGATCACTCAACAAGTTTTATCAGTCTCCTACTGCTGCTGAAACTAGTTACCATGAATTCAGTATCTTGAAACAACACAGCTTTATCAACTTAAGAGTACTGGAGATCAGAAGTCCAAAAATGGGCTTTAGGGGGCTAAAATCAAGGTGTCAGCAGGGCAACAATCCTTCTGGAGGCTCTAACAGAGAATCTATTCTTTGCTTTTTTCAACTTCTAGAGGCCATCTGCTTCTCTGGCTCATGTCTCCCTTCCAACAATGGCATCACTCTGACATCTCTTTCCTTTGTTACATCTTTCTGACTCTGACATTCCTTCCTTTTTCTTACAGGGACTTTGTGATTACACTGAGCTCACCTGGATAATCTGGATAATCTCTGATCACAAAATAATTAATATAATTACAACTAAGAAGTCCTTTGCCATATAAAGTGACACATTCGCAGGAACCAGGGATTAGGACATGGATACCTTTGGTTGTGGGGAGGGCGTTTTTTCTGTCTACCATGAAGTTAATTCCTAAAAAATGAAAAAAATCTTTTGCATGAATAAAATCATTATTTTCATCGTGAATGAAAAGACTATCCTCTCTTTTTCATCTTTTTTTATGGCAGAAAGAAAGAACTCACACAAATTTTCTTCTATTGGAAAACTTTCCACGAGTCATCTAAATTACATGTTAAAATCATCGTGGATAAAATCAGCAGATGTTAGACATCTTCTGCAAAGCCTATGTGCTCTTTTACCATTTACAGTTTCTCCAGAATGTTCCTACAAGCCACTCTGAGTCTTTACATGCTGACTTTCTCATATTCTGGTCTCATCACTCCTTTTCCCTTATGGAAGAAACTAGTGAATCTCCTGAGCAGACTTGACTTTTCAGAAACTGATAAAATATATATTAGTCAATTTCATTTTATGAATTCCTGAAATTGTTTATTTGTATCTACAAAATCATGAATTGAAAATCTTAAGTTTTCTAACATGTTTATTAGTATAGTTCTATAATTGCAGTGTGTAAGGGAAAAAAATTGTAATTCAAACTGGAACCAAGAATAAACTTGTGTAAAATCATGCAGGTTATTAATGGTGTAACTTGGAAATATACCACTGCCTCTGGACTCCAGACCCAGTGTTCTTTGCACTAACCATGCACTATTTTCCATGTCATTCTTCTCTTTGAGATAAAATAATAATAATAATAATAATAATAATAATAATAATGGTAAAATTTTGCTTTTAAATACCTATTTAAAATACTGAGTTTAAATACTTGTCCTGGTTTTCCTTTTTTTCCTTAAAAACCTCCCACCAATAGCAGTAATTGGGTTCCATTAAAGTCTTTCTTGTTGGTTGATGTTTGCTTCTGTGAAATGTAAATAAGTTTCAACAGGAAGACAGAGAATATGCAATCAATATACCTTGGCTCCTGTTCAGAACGGCCAGACCTTTGGCACTTGATGTCTTTGCAGAAAATGGATATTGGAAAGGAAGATCACACTTCATTTAAAAGCAGAACAACAGATGTAGGGGCAGTGGTGTCAATGAGAATCAGTTACATATCTGATGAAAGTCTTTGTGAATTTCAAATAATGACAATATGGCAATCCTTTTATTTCTCTCTAGAATTCCCCAGAGGAGCTCCTCCAGACCCCCTCCCCACTCCCAATCTCTCCCTCACAGCCAGATGGCTTCAGCAACTACTGTATGGAGGGAGTCAAGGTCAGCCTCCATCAACTTACTTGATGTTCCTCTTCCAAACCTCAAAATCACTCTTACCTTCACTCAGCTTCTCTTCCTTCTCCCTCAGTTATCACTCCCTCATCTTTGTTCAACTGGCTACTTCCCCTTGATCTACTAGCACATTAAAATCCAAAGTCCTCGGCATAGTATAAAACTCACGGCTGTCTCCTGTCTCAGCGCCATATTCACTGTGTTCTCCACTCCAGCCACAGAGCTCACTAGGACCACGCCATTCCTCTGCAACCACCGTTTTCTCTGCCTCCAAGCCCATTCCTTCATCCTTCACCTGGAGAACTCCTAATCATCCTTCAAAGCCCAGCTCAGCGTTGACCCCTGTCATGATGTACACAACAAAGTTAATGTAATATTCCTTTCCTATCAGGCAAGAGCCTCAGGCATTCCTCCCCTAGAGCTCTTAATAGCCATTAGTATTATCTATCCACCTCTAGCCCTCAAAAAGTTCCCAGAGAACTCTTTAAGAGCAGACTGCTCCACTTACTCTAAATCCTCAGCACTGAGCACAATCCTTAGTACTTAGTAGACATCTAATAAATGTGTGTAGAGTAACTGAAAGAATGTTCAAGTTTTTCCATTAGAAAAAGAAAAAATAACCTATAACTCTGCTACTTTCTGGAATTGCTATCTCATCCTGTATCTCCGCTTCCCTTTCTCACTAGACTTATCATAACCCTGTCCTCATCATTTACAAGCTGATTTCTGGTGCCAACTGGCCCTTGGATCTGCTTTACTGATGCTAGATTATTTTCTAATCATCTTAGTCTACGGACTGCTCTCATTCCCATTTTCCTGACCCCTTTGCAGTATGCTCCAATGGTTTTTACATTCCTGCCTTTTGTGTCACTGCCTCCTTCTATTTTAAGTCTTTAATTGGCTCCCCTACCTTTTCAGCTTCCGACCCACAATCTTCATCTCAGCAACATTCTCCTACCCCAACTCTCCCACTGCCAATTTCATCAAGGTTCTAGCCCCAGCCACTGCCTGGAATCTCAGTTTGAACAGCCTGAGAACATTTGTGAATTTAAACAAGCCTCCTCATTGCCAACCTCTAGAAACAAGATAGTAGTTAAATGAGGTAATATGTGCACACACTAAGCACAGGGCCTTAGACACTTATTAATGTACGGTTAGGGTTATTGGAGACTATATATCTCGCCTGTTATTCTGGATTTTACAAGGAGCCAAGTGGCTTCTACATTCTTATCACATTGGATGAAGAGTTTACTACCATTTATAGCCTTTTAAAAGTAAAATAAAGGCAGAGACAAAAAAGATGTTTGTTACAGTAAAGACCTACTTGAGATGTCTGCAGCCCTCAGTTTCTTTTCAAGAAAATGTGTTTTACCACAGTATTGAATACTCAAGGGTTGCAATTTGTTCTGCCATGAATTATCTTTTGTTTTATATTTAGAAATAATGCATTCAGCAAGAAATGAGATTCCCTTGACTCTCACATCCACGAAGAAGGCTAGGAGACTTTATTTATTCACACCTTCCAATTTCTTAATGATTATTTGCCTTTAGTTTTGTAGACACACACATACTAACAGTGACTGTCACCAAACATGAATATACACACACATACACTTTTTAAAGCAAGCAATTAATCATTTTCTCCCTCTAGACCATATTTTACAGTCTGAAGCCAATTGTCAGCACACATGCTCTTAAATAAACTGACATACATACCAGCTAATAGATTAATTCGCATGGAGAAGGCGTCATGGTAAGAAAACCTGTGTTCCCAGATTTCCCAGGCAGGTCCTCTGCCTGTTAACATAAAGACCAGTCCTGGCTCCAACCCTTTGGGCACATTGCCCCAAAATACTTACATTTTCTAATACAGTTGATTCTAAGATTGGTATACTAAATGAGAGCCTGGTTTACAATGAAAGCCTGGTTTACACAAGGAAACCTAAGAACAACAGCTCAGGAAAAGCCAATATAAGCTCTTTGGTTGGGAGAGGGGGTTGTTTTGTTTTCTTACATCTGACTTTTCTAGTAGAAGATAATCATTCAGTAATATTTCATGTTTTCAAAATTTCCTTGCTGCAATCATTTTTTCCCCCAGTGGGTAATTTTGTAGGTCCCAAGGAAACTGAGACCTATGGGAATTAATTGGTTCGAAAGGAAGAAGGTTTGTGCATGCACGTGGGCCTTCACACTTGCACACACACTCCTCACACCTTGGCACCTCCCTCAACATTCAGAGCCTCTCTATGATCCTGTCGCCTTTTCTTCCCTCATATCTCCTTAGCTAGTCTTTTAGCTCATACGGTCTGCCCTTCTGAATGGACAGTTCAACGTCTCTATAAATCACTTTATTAAGGGAAGGAACAAGGATAAAGTTTGCTCAGAGCTCCAAAAAAGGGAAACTTATGGTCTGTTTTTCTATTTCACCAAATCACCCTTCTCAGAGAAATAACATAAGGACAGTGGGGGGGGGGGGAGGGCGGCGGGGAGGCATTTACATGACAAAAATATTAGACTTCCAAAATTCTATAAAAGAATTATCATTGGAGCTTCTGGGTTGGTGAAGAGTTGGAGGTCCCAGGAGAATGGTATGCTCAGAGAGGGCATAGATGCTCATCCAAATAGGATCATCCTATTTTCCAAATAGGATTCACAAAAGTATCAAATGTGGCTGCTGCAAACCTGCTGTTTTTCCCCTTCAGGTTCTCAGTGAAGACAAGTTAAGAGCCCAACTAAAGTTGCTCCTGGGAAGTGGGCTGGAGATGCTGTATGCTCCCCTGGGGATCATCAGTTCCCCAGCTCAGCCCAGAGGTCCAGCACCATGTCTGTCACCCAGCAGAGCAGTGACCCTTGGTTTTACCTATTCCTCTATTGTAATCCTTCAGTAATCCCACCTGTTTTCAAAGATACCGTCCTTATTGTTCTAAACTCTCACCAGGAAAAAAAAAAAAAAAAAAAGATTAGGCTCTCCTAACTCAGCAACTCTCTAGTTCTGGCACCTGAAGAAGAAAAGGATTTCACTTCCCTTCCATAAATAGAGCAAAGCCTTTCCTCCCTGCAGGGAGGATGATCCCATTCTGTAGCAAGTTTCCTCCAGAGACCCAGCTTTTCTGAACAAAGACTCAACTGTCTGGAGTATGGGAAACTCTCTCCCTGGAGTTTGGAGCACACCCTCCTACAAACCCAGACATGCACAAAAGTTCCGCATTTCACCTCAGGAAGCAAGGCTAGTAGCTTCAAGCATCATTAATCATTTTGAAGTGATTATTCTTTAAAAAAAAAAGGGGGGGTGGGAATGCAGCTTGAGTTAAGTCATGCCCAATAAAAATTAGCCTTCTCCTCAAAATAGCATTTCCACGTGGAACATTAAGAGCTGGTTGCACTAACGCAAAGAGATCTGTTTCCCTGTTAATTAGAATTCAGATAAATACTTGGGATGTGACGTGGTCAGAGGAAATACCTCAGAAGGAGTTTCAGATGGGGGTGGAGTAGAAGGGCTTTAACTCCTTTGCCTTCCTGCCTAGGAATATACACATTTAGGAGAAAGATAAAACAAGAACAATTTAAGGTTTTTGGATCTTCCAGGAATCTTTATTTCTCCCCATTAAAATGCTGTTAAACACAGCTGGGGACAACCCAGCTGCACTAATTTAGATAGGGGAGCCCTCCTGTACATACCCTGCCTCCATCACAATGTCCTCCAGCCCAGCAAGCAGGGGTGGAGGAGTACTTTCTTCCCTAGAAGGGCTGCTCTGAGGTGTGCCTCATAAAGAGGCAGAGATCCAGTCACTGTTCAACAACTCTTTTTTGCTCACACAGGAAACATCCCTAATCTATGCCTTTGAAGTAGAATTGTTCCTCTAACATAGGAAAAGTGATAACTAGAAAATGAAATCTTCAGCTCTATCTTTCCTGGGAGAGTACATTTCCTGTTGTACTGGGTCAAGAGGAAATTCATTTACATAAAATTGAATTAATTTTTTTTTCTGAGTCTCTTGGTCTACCAGAAGCATCTTCTCTCAGTTGCCTCTTTCCGAACCCTTGGCTACTTCCCAATCTTCATTTATTCTTTAATCAGGACATCTGGCTCTGCAGTCAAGATCAGAAACTATAAAATACAGGCAAAAAGAGTCTTCCCTTTCGTTCTTGTTGTACATTGCCTCCTTATACCTCTAGGCCTGCATACACAGGCCTCAGGCAGATGCAAACCTAGAAATGCCTTCATTTCCATTTCATCAGTCAACTGATGATGTCTGATGGCTAAGTCCTATCACTTCTTCTAATTTAAAGCTAAAAGTAAAGGCGAAGAGGAGAATCAACAAATTTGATCTTAGTACTCAAAGCTATATATTTTTAAATGGAATACATGTTATTAAATCAGGTTTCTTTGTTTGGGATTGATCTAAAACTCAGCTTTGTATACATACAAGATGAGCCTCTTAAAATTTGCCCTGAGTCACATTGAAAATGACAGACAGAAAACCTGAGTAAGTTGAGGAAGGCATCCACATTGGAGGGGTGGCCTGGCCTGGGGCATTGGAGGACAGGCCAGTTAAGGAGGGTGTCCACATAGAGGCATGGAGGGACAGCCTAGCATGGTTTTACACACACACACACACACACACACACACACACACACACACATAAGTGTTTTAAAAAGTAAGTAAATAAGGAAGTCAAAGCCCACCTAAGGCTAGGAGGGCATCCTTCTCTGGGAAACTGGCAGCATGGGGTGTAAGAGCTCAAGGAAACCGAGGAGGGGCTTCATGTGGCTGGTGGAAGTATGGCCCAGAATGGGGTCAGAGCCTGTGCATCTAGAGAAGGGAACCTGCCAAGAGGACAGGACAGCAATGAAGATAGGAGATTAGTTACATATAGGAGGCTGATCAGATAAATAAACAATTTATGCATATCAGAAATGGAAAAAACCAGGATGAACCCTATGATTGTTAAGCTGGAATTGGATATATTGATGTGAATAAATGACTTTCAATACACATAGGTAAATAGAGAAATAAATATAGCTCTGGTCTGGGAGCAAAGACACCAGAATGATGATAAGCACACAGTGTCTAGATAATCTCTTCTAAACACCATCCTCTACTAAAAGAAATTAGGACTCCTTGGAGAAACAGCTAATTCCAGAGCTGGACCAGGGGAAGTACAAGGTAAGTGGAATATCTTGCCTTGCCAGAAAGCAAGAAAGAGTTCAAAGAACAAGGTAGGAATGTCAAAAGGACACAGAAGCCAGCCTGAATGGACTCTTACTAGGCAAATTAGGGATAATTTGTGCATCAAAAAATTATGTAGTAACAGATGATAACACATTGAATAAAATAGGAAACTATGAGTCCATTCTGAAATAAACAAATTGAAAACTTTATATAGTTTTAAGGTGCCTTCCCACAAAATGCTTAGGAATTACAAAGGAGCAAAGGATAACTTTACAATGGGGAAGCCTGGCAGACATCAACATAATCAAGTGATCACAATGGACATTATCAGTATGAAGCAACTTGAAATCCTGTACTACCTGGTAAGACACAATGAAAAGAACACAGAATCATTTCTGTGTTATTACTTTCAAAAAGCCATAGCCTAAATCTAATCATGAGAGAGATTAAGAAAAATCCAAATTTAAGGATATTCTATGTAATAGCTGGCCAATAATCTTCAAAAGAGTCAAGGTCATTATAAACAAGGAAAGACTGAAGACATGTTTTACACTAAAGGAGACAAAAAGAGATGCGACAACAAAATTCATCATGTAATTTCAACCTGGAAATTTCTGCTTTAGAAAATATTACTAGTGATGAAACTTGAATGGGGTCTGAGGATTAGATGCTAGTAACATGTCACTGTTACTTTCCTGACTTTAGTGGTTGTGTTGTGGTTATGGAGGAAAATGTCTTCACTGTAGGATAGACTCTGTAAAGTAATCAGGGGTGATGAGCATTATGTGACAATTTGCTCCCATGTAGGCCAGGGAAAAAGTTATTTAAATTGCACTTCCAATTCTTTTGTAAGTTTATCGTTGTTTAAAAGTACTTTTAAAATTTAATTAAAAAAAATTGTTAGCTCCTGAGCACCTAGAAAGGCAGAGACCCCAGAATTTCATTCTTACTCAGTACCTGGCACTTGACCTGTCCAGGTGAGTGCTCAATAAATATTTGCCAAATTTAAATACTTGGAAAACTCCCTGAGACGCAGAAGGAACATAAATGAAAGGGCTTCCATTAAGGTTTATGTATTTATTTTTGCAATACTGACAGGGTTTATTATATGCCACACATTATTGTAAACATTTTACAAGTAGCTCTATGAGATGTGTACTATAAATATTTCCATTTTACAGAGAAAGGAACTGAAGGACAGAGAAGTTATGTGGCCTGCCCAAAGTCACACAGCTTATAACTAAGCACTGAGCCCATGCAGTGGAGCTCCAGAGTACATGTTCTTAGCCACTTGGCTATAATGCCTCTTCAAGATCCCACCTGCAAAAGATCTAAGATCTTTCTCGTTGAAAATATTTCATTCTCAACTCTACAACTATATCTTTTGTAGATTCTAAATTTATAAAATAATGCCATATCCTTTATTTTATTTATTTATTTTATAATGCCTAGAATCAGCCCAAGAGAAACCCATTCCAGAACTAGGCACTCATCTTTGTGAGAACTGCTTGCCCACCAGCATTGATCTTCACATAAGTCTTGATCACTCAAGAAAATCTTTGGTTCTTAATTATAACAATCACAGCTTACATAGCCCCAATTTCTTAGATTTTTATCTGCTTTGCACTTCTCTTTTTCCTGTTTGCATTGAAATTTTAACATGCAGTAGATATATTCTGGGCATATTATCCTATAGCTAATCTGTCATATGATAAAGAAAGTCCCATTAGCCACCTGGCCAGAGGTCCTACATTATGACACCTCATTGTCATATTTCCCTTGAGGCACTGAATTAAATGTGCCTTCTAATGGAATGGATATACCAATAGTCCCTATGAAAAAAGTTGAAAATATTCCTCCTCACGTAGCCTTCTCCACTTCACTTTCTCCCTCCTATGAAATGTGAAAATATATTGTTTTATGTTAATTTCTGTCCTTCTAGGGAAAGAAGCTCTGTTGATACTAAGGTACAACATCCATTAGACTCCCCTTTATAGCAAATAGTTCATAAAGTAAATCCAACAAATAAATACTGTTTCTTTATAATTCAGTGTAGCAAGTTACCTAACAAAACTGTAATAGGCATGATGCAGTGAGTTCTAGCTTATGAAAATGGTTTGCCTATTTTTTTAGCCTATGATGTTATCACAAAAATATATCACAAGTTTTAGGTAGCCTTAGAGCAAGTTACATGTTGCCAAATTATCACTCTTAGTATTTTTATCTTCAAATAATATTTACATATAGGAACAAGATCTTCCATTTGCTATGCCCCATTTCTAGAGGGGTGAAAGCACCAGAGATAAAACAGGAAGGAAAGCTTTTATTCAAACTTAGGTGCTATTTCTTTTTCTAAAATAGAACTGTAATCTTTTTCTGGACTTCTTCTCTGTGCCAACTTCCAACCATCGACAGGCACGATTTACTCAACAAATAAAATTTACATTTCTATATTTACATATGTGTAAATATGAGTGTGACTGTGTGTGTGTGCGTGTGTGTCCTCTGCTATCCTACTCCCCACAGTAAACTTCCTTCAGCTGCAAAATCATAGTTGCAAATGTTATCAGTGTGCCAACTACATCCCTTCACCCTTAATGCTCAGTGCACACTTGCCCAGCTTCTGACTGCAGCATTAGCCTTTTTTTGACTAAAGGTGTTTTCTTATTCTCTGAACCCACGTTGCTGCTTTGGAGACATGTAAACTTGCAAAATGAATGTCCTTTAGAGGAGTCCACAACTCATGACTTAAAAAGATCCCAACTCCCTTGCCCCTTGTGTAGGATGACTTTGAGAAAGTGTTTTCAACACTCACTGCCAGAGTCTCTCCAGAGGAACTGAATTCTAGTCACCCACAGTGGCTGCAGGTTGATGGGTCGATAACACACTCTTTATTGGTTGCCTTTGCACATTCCTGTCTCATTTCCCCATCCCCTACTGGTGTTCCCTTAATTAACTATTTGCACTTTAATCCTCGCCTTAGCATCTTCTCCTGGGGAAACCCAAACTAAGGCAATCACTCACCAAAGAACATGGAAGTTGACCAAAAGCCACTGAACGAACAGCTGTCCTGCTGTTCTTGTTGTTGACAATTCCCTCACAGAAGAACTCCGAAGCACAATTTGTATCCAGACCTCAGTTTTTCTCTACATCTTCTTATATCCCTCTCCTTTTCCCCCACCTTCTACCAATGTTCAGCATACCAATGATAGTTTCTTCTTCCCTAGTTCTCAATAGCCCTTAACCCAGAGTTTATTTTCCTGGGAATCCGTTGTCAGAGATGTCCGCTGTTTGTGGCATCAACTCTTTTGTTCGATTGGCTCTTGTAACGGCATGCTTATTCTTCTGTGCACAACAGATATAACCAACCATATGTTTATTTCCACCAGGGTCACTCTGCCATCTGGATGATGGGACCTTATGCCCCAGGGAAGACATAGCCAAAAGCCAATTTACATTAAGACAGAGATTCTAGACATATAGTCTAGGTTTGGACAGAGCTGACAATACCACCAGACTCTGATTGATTTCACCCACAATACACAGAGGTTCTCGTGTCTCATAGACAGAGGCAAAGACATTATTTAGGCTGTGTGACTAATCCAATTATTTATTCCCTTGCTATACTCATCTTTATTTGATCTGAGGGCACCAAGTCCAGAAAAATAGTTTCAAGAGGCCCCCTCCTCAACCCTATCCAATTTCCTCAGGCTTGGTTTGAAAGAACCGAAAGGCACTGTGCTTATTGGTCAGCATTTTCTTTATGACTGTTCTTGGCATTTCTGTGACCATTAAAAAGTTTTTAAAGATTAAAGGACTGGTTATGATAAAAAAAAAAAAAAACTGAAATTACTTAGCATAAGTTTTTGCCATCTCTCTTATCTCTGAAAAAAAAAATGAGGGAGAGGGCTGCAGACCAGCTTTTAGCACCCTACATTCTACTTCTTATATAAAGTTTCTGCCTTCTCTGTTTCCTTATGACATTAGGTACAGAAAGAATCTGTCAGTATTCTCAGCAATCATCTCCCTTCACCACCTTAGTGCTTCACACACCATTACCCAAAGTATCCCTACGGAGCCGAGAAACAGGGAGGAGTAGAGTGCCCTATCAGCAGTCACCCTTTGCTAGCTGAGCTCTCTCCCTACGAAGATTTGGAGTCCTGCTGGGAAGAATGATGATATTCTCTTTGCCTTGGTGCTAAGATACAAATCCTTGCTAGCACTGCTTTCTCACGTCTAGCAGCCCTCTAAAGAAGGAGAAGCACTCCCTGTGCATCAAAAGCAGCTCTACTGATAGGTTTTCTCTCTCTCCCTCTCTCTCTCCCCCCCACCCACACACACACAAACTTCAAAGGTTCTCTTCCAAATCTCCTGAGTCTCACCCACCCTCTATTTCTACTTATTCTCCCCTAACCCCCACTGACTTGCTGCTTCCTACATACATATTGCCACCCTTGAACTTTGACTTCTCCTCTTTTAATTAGCCTAGAAAGTTTTTAGAAGCTTTTTCTAAATCTAATCTTAACAAGAACCCTCTAGGTGGTCTTCTGTAGGGTTAAATACATTCCTAGTATCTAGTATAATACCTGATATAAAGTAAGTGCTCATTATCTATGTCTTTATCTATATACCTATATCTGTTTAAATGAGACACCAGACCAATTAAAGAGTATCCAGCAGAAAAATGCCATTCTTAAAAAATCGAGGTTTCCTTTATGAGAATTGGTATACTGAATAAATACAGAGTTAATATTTTGTTTCTTCCCAAAGCTTGATTTCCTGAAGAACTTGTTCTTCAAGGCTGAGGCTAATTTAAGTATATTACAAAAGCTAAAAAGATGCAACAATAGGTCATGAAAAGACTCTGTGAAAGAGACAACTCAATTCTCTGATGATTCTGTGTGGAAATTTGATCAATGGGCACCGAAGCTATACTATCATAATAAGATGGGCTTTCTCCTCTTATAAGAATTGATGATTTCCTTGTCTCTTCCACTACTTGGAAAACAGGACTATGTTGGGTTGTTTTTGTATTCCCAGTGCCTGGCACAATTCTCATGCATAGTAGTCTCAATGAAAGTTTGTCAAATGAATGAATTGGTGTATCATAGGAAATAATCATGTAATGTGTGTAAACATTTTTTAAAGGCCTCGGCACTTACTTGTACAAGGTAGTCTTTTCATAGACAGCCTGAAAGTTCTCTCCAATTCTAGGACTAAATTAAAAACCAGTTAGAACCCCATGGGGGAGGCCATAGCCCGTGATGGAGAGGTTCGGGAACGTAGAAGCCAAAACTCCTTGCCTTGAGTGGGACGCCCTCTCAGGACAGCACAACCGAGCTCCCGAGCCACTGGCTGGATCAGGCTAAAGCTGCTCTCTGAGGAACTTTTCTGGAAATCACATCCTTCCTGTCAGCCTCTTCCCTATCATTCTTCTTCCACTCCCATACCAGTTTCCTCTAAGGACCCTCTCTGAATAAATGAGTAACTCATGGGGGGAAAGGCAAGTTAGGATAAAAGGATGATTCTGTGTTAGGTGATCCATGCACAGACTTGTTCCATTCTTTAGACATGCCAGCTCACCCCTTCCCCTTCCTTCATCAGTGAACACCAGTCCTGCTCAACAGCTCTCTTCCAAATTTCCTGAGTTCCATCCCCTCTCTTTTCTACCTATTCTCCTCCAACCCCCACTACTTGCTGCTTCCTACATACACATTGCTACCCTTGAACATGAATTCTCCTCCTGCCCATAACATTCTTTCCTGCAACCATCAAACCTCTGTGGCTCATTTGATGTACTCAACCTCTCAGGATGGTCTGAGTCTTTACCACATTTTGTCTGTTCCTTTTGGGTGACATGCCTGCCTACATAAGCAGGCATCAGACAAACAGAACACCTTTTAAGGAAAAGCAGAGGAGGGTTTCAACACAGAAAATGTACAGATGAGAAAGAAGAGGTTGAAATGGAGAGACTAATGTTACAGAATGAGGAGGTGTGATGAGGCTATTTCAACTCTTATTTATTAAGAGAGGCAAATGCACTCAGCCAGATTCTAAGTAATAAAATAACTTTATTCCTCTGTCCCCATCTTCTTTCTCTACAAAGAACCTTTCTTCGTTAGTCCATAGAAGGTCCATGCTATGCTGAAGGCAGTGCTATGGCTGCCATTTAGTCACCTGCTTGTGGATGATAATAATTCCCTCCCTAAGCTGGTAGGTCCTGATCTCCAGATATACAATAGCCCACGAAACCTGTTTAGAAGGTTATTTGATTAATTCAGCTTTGCAAGTCACTGTAAGTCAACATGCATAGAGACAGACTATAGGATCCATTCTTTCTAGAATCACCAGATACACTCATGCAGATTCTTCCTGATCCTCTCAGCCCATTTTGGCTCCAAGGATAGAGAACAAAGCTATATTGGAACCTATGTTTCTTTCTGGATAGTGTTCAACATTCATATCATTTAGCATTTCCTCCGCTTTATATTTGTAATGGTAACATTTCTAGGGAAGTGTAGCCAGTGGGTCTGTTGGTCAGTTTGTCTGCCCTGCCATGTCCATTTTCAAAGAATATGACTTCCCCACACGTACCTCTCTGAGTGGCTAGCAGGCCCCAGGACTCTGGCCCCAAGCCATGTCAATTAAATCAAAAGTGAGCACCCAAGTTAAGACAGGGCTAGGCCAGGAAACAGGACTTGAAAATACAGAGGGACTCAAAGGGTCTCAGGGCTCTAAGTCAATAACTGCTGGGTACTTGTACTGTGAAGTGATGTAAAGTTTAGGTTGGGGCAACCATGTTACTTCAGAAGAAAAATGAAGGGGAGTGTGTTAGTGAGAGGGAGGGAAAATAGTCATGCAGAGAGAGACAGAGATGGGCAAGAACACGGCCCCAGCAAGACAAAAAAATTGTCCAGCTGTACTGGTCCAGCCAGATGCCTGGCTAAAATACCTGACCTCAGGTTCCATGATATATTCCATATTTTTCTAACAAATTCTCCTCTTTGTTTAAGTGAGTTTGAGTCAGTTTAATTACAGAAAAGAAAAAAAATATCTGTCTAAGATAGGAACAGGAAGGTATGGGGCCTTGATTTTATTTTGTTTGACTACCACCTGAAACCATTCAATTCACCAGTGGTTTCTGAGTTCTCAGCATTACACTATTATACTTTCTGTGTCAATCAAGAGAAAGGTTATCTACATTTAAAATAGATTAGATAACAGAGTTCCTGATTTTCCAGACAACTCAACATAGTCACTTAGACTCTCAAAAATTAACATATCTAGTAATTGTTACTGTATCATGTCATGAGCTAGTAAAATCATACAGCCTAAAACATTGCAGATGAGAGAGGGTGTGGAGAAATAGGCTTATCTTCCCTTTAAGTTAGCCTCCATTTCAGAACAAACTTAGTGCCAAGAATAACTGATTTTTCTCCCTGTGATAAAATGTACTTTCCAGCAATATTGAGACCTTCCCACCAGTACTGGGTTACAATTGTCAAAATGCCTTAGTTACTCTCATGACAACGTGAAGGTTGGCCTAATTAAGTGCCAACATGAGAGCTCAGTCCTCAGTTTCTCCTCTGGAAGTGAGAGTATGACTACCTTGATAAACAAGATACCTCCCACAGCCAAACATCCCTCTGCAGGAGATAGCTAACTAATGCCACCTGAACTGTAATACTTTCTCTTCTGGATTTCGATGTAGCATTTCACACATACATTTAAATCATCTGCCAGCCTTTAGCAATTTCCAAATTTCCCACAGATTAATGAAAAATCCAGCTGTTTCCAACTAGTTGGAACAGAGCAATATATGATAAAATGAGGATGGAAGGAAGTCTTTATCCAATTTCTCCAGCAGTCAGAGAGATTTGGAACATATTAGAAAGAAAAATTGCAAGCTCATTTGTTCACAGATTAAAAAAAAAAAGTAGCAAAAAAGCTTTGTATTAAATTTCTGAGAATGTCTTTTATTTACTAAACAGAGAGAGCTAAAAAGCTGCTCTTTGACTAATCAGGTATAAACTCACACTGCCTTCCTAATCCAGCCTGGAAGTAATTTCAGTGAAAGGTGAGCAACTATGGCTCAAATGAAGGACATTTGGACAACTTGACAGTGATCTGAGATCTTAGGTAAGCAGCTAAATGAAACTGTTGTGTAAAGTGATGCTCCTCCAACTACCGTTGTTGAAGGACTCTTCTGTTTGTTTGCTAATGTAAAATCTTTCATGGAATCTTTTCAATAGTGCTCAAACAATTAGATACCATTATGCAAAAAAAAAGAAAAAGAGAGAGAAACATTCATGATTCCCATCTTTTACAAAAATTAACTCAAAATGAATTATAGACCTAAATGCAAAATATAAAACTGAAAAACTTCTAGACATTTGACTACAATACCAAAACTACAATGCACAAAAAGAAAAATTAATAAATTGGAGTTCATCAAAATTAAAAACTTCTGCTCTCTAAGAGACATTGTCGAGAGAATGAAAAAGCAAGATAGTCTGGGAGAAAATGTTTGCAAAGCAATAGGAAAACAACCTAATTTTTTTAACTGGCAAAAGATCTGAAGAGACACTTTACTGAAGAAGATATAAAAATAGCAAATGATCACATAAAAATATGCTCAACATACAATTAAAACCATAATGAGATCCTATTACAAAGGCTAAAATTTTAGAAACTACAATACCTAGTGCCTGCAAGAAGATGGAGCCACTGGAACTCTGGCACATCGCTAGTTGGAATGTGAGATGATTGAAAAACAGTTTTGCAGTTTCTTTTAAATTTAAACATAAATTTATTGTACAACCCAGCAATCCCCTCCTAGATATTTACTCAAGTGAAAGAAAAATCTATGTTCATACAAAAACCTATACACAAATGTCTATAGTGGCTTTTTTCAAAATTATCAAAAACTAGAAACAGTCTAAATGTATCTTTACTGGGGAACTGATAAGCAATCTGTGGGATATCCATGGAATACTACTCAGCAATAAAAAGAAACAAAGTGATAATATACACGACATAGATGAATCTCAACTGTATTATGCCAAGTAAGAGAAGCCAGACTCAAAAGGCTACATAATGTATACAGATATCAAATCGTTATGTTGTACACCTGAAACTAGTATAGAGTTATATGTCAATATCTCAATTTTTTAAAATAAATAAATGTTTTTAAAAATAAAATAACTTTTTGAAGGGTATATAATGGATGACTCCACCTATATGGTGTTTTTGCAAAGGCAAACTGTAGGGACAAAAAAAACCAAAGCAGTGGTTGCCAGGGGCTGGGGTGGTGAGGGAGTTAATTATAAAGGGGCAGGAAGAAATTTTAGGGAGTGATGGAACCTTTCTATACCTTCACTGTGGTATGGCTAAAGAACTGTATACATTTGCCAAAACCCACACTAAACAGGGTGACTTTTACTGTATATAGATTTTACTTTAATTCTTAAAATGGGAAAGAATCCTTCACAGACTCATACTATAAATAAAATTAATAAAATTAATTTCTAGAAAAAAAATGATACAAAAAGACCTACATAATATAAGTCTAATTTCGTTATTACTAGAGTCAATGAACAGAAATTTTTTGTCAAAAGTTGGTGGTGGGGAGGGCAGGTGGGCTGACAGACACAGATGGGACAGAGACATGTGCCACACAAGCTTATAAATGGCTTCGAAAGAGTCTGGGGAAAGATCCAAGGGGACATAGAGGAAGAGCTGATCGGGAACAGGAGAGAGGAGTTGAAAAAGGATGGTCAGGCCCCTATAGGCAGTGAGACAAAGAGGGCAAGATGGGGTGGGTTTGGCAGCGAGGATGGGAGATCCTTGGCAGAAAAGGCCAGCTGGGACATTTTAGTGACCCAGGGGAAGCCTGGCCAGACTCCTCAGTTACACAGGCATGCTCAGGCCTTGAACAGATGCCTTCAGACACAATCCTTTTGTAAGACTGACAAGCAGCTGTTTTCTGTGTTTTCAGGCAACTTCCAGGAAACACTTATGCATATGTCTTTCTTTAACTCCCAGTGACCTAATTATAGAGAGGAGTATAGCAAAACTGGCCACCCTTCTAACATTTCTACATAAAGTTTTCTTCAGCATCAGAAGTCATTCCATAAATCTTCATGGAGTGCCTACCATGTGCCAGGCAGTGTCCAAGATGCTGAGGATATAGCAGTGAACAAAATCCCTGACTTCATGGAGCTTACATGCAAGTGGGGGCCACAGACAGAGTTGAAAGACAGATAGATACACAATATAGTAGCCACTCTGCATCCACAGTTTCGCTTTCCATGCTTTGAGCTACCCACAGTCAACCAAAGGCCGAAAATATTTAAGTGAAAAATTCCAGAAATAAACAACTCATAAGTTTTAAATTGCATGCTATTCATAAGAGTGTGATAACATCTCATACTGTCCTGCTCCATCCTGTTCCGGGACCTGAATCATCCATTTGTCCAGCATATCTATTCTGTATATGTTACCTGTCCATTGGTCACTTAGTTGCCATCTCACTTATCAGATTTACTGTTATAGTATCACAGTGCTTGTGTTCAC